>SJYV01044791.1:149777-164122 GCA_006410875.1 Neotragus pygmaeus | reverse complement strand
GGGGGGAGAGGGGGGGGGGGGGGGGGGGGGGGGTAACAAATTAAGAATCTGGGATTAACATATACATCCTGCTGCTGCTGCTAAGTCACTTCAGTCGTGTCCGACTCTGTGTGACCCCATAGGATGGCAGCCCACCAGGTTCCCCCGCCCCTGGGATTCTCCAGGCAAAAACACTGGAGTGGATACATATACATACTACTCTATGTAAAATGGACTTCCCTGGTGGCTCAGACAGTAAAGCGTCTGTCTACAATGTGAGAGACCTGGGCTCGATCCCTGGGTTGGGAAGATTCCCTGGAGAAGGAAATGGCAACCCACCCATGAAAATGGAAAAGGAAATGGCAACCTACCAATGAAAATCCCATGGACAAAGGAGCTTGGTGCAGGCTACTATCCATGGGGTCGCAAAGAGTCGGGCACGATTGAGCGACTTCACTTCACTTTCTATGTAAAATAAATAAACAACTAGGATCTAATATACAACATGGGAAATTCTATTCAATAATCTGTAAGCTATATGGGAAAAGAATCTGCAAGATTCTGTATACATGTGTATGTATCAAATGAATCCCTTTAAAATGTAAGTCGAACGTTATCACTTGTCTGCTCAGGACACTGCATGGCTCCCTACTTGCCCTAGAGTAAAGTCTGAAGACAGCCAGTGGCCTGTAAGACTCTGATCTCCTGTGGTCCTCACATTCCCCTTGTGTACTGACTCCAGCCATGCCAGCCTCTTGGTGGCCCCTGGAGTGTGTTAGACATTCTCTAGACTTGAGGTTTCTCACTAGCTATTTCTTCTGTCCCCAAACCCTTTGTCCAGATCTTTCACAAGAAAAAAGCTCTCTTCTTCCTTCAAGTCTTTGCTCAGATGGATCCCAAGCACCAGCAACAGTGTTAGTACCTAGACCAGTACGTGCTCAGTTGGGAAATAAGTGAGGCATACAGAACTGCATGATCACACCTCCACAAATCCTCTAACCAGCTACATGTGATACCCTTGGTACATTTCCTTCCTCCAACAAAAACAGATTTGTCTTCAGATCAACATAGGATTACCCAAAGAGTTTTTAATTTTATTCCCCCAACCAGTCTGAAGTGTAATCAAGACCCAGGAGAGGAGGAAAGGTGGACTTAGTTGAAAAAGAAATCCCATTTAAATCTATTCCTAAGTCAGAGAACTGCGTCAGGTAGGCTCTGTACTCAAGAACACAGAACCAGAGAACAGTACCACTCAGATACATGGTAAGGATCCCAAGAGTCATCTTTATTTACTTAGAATGAAAACAAAACCGAAAACAAAAACCAAAAGCAATTAAAACAAAAAAATAGGTCATCTCTCCTTAATTACTGCTCAGTTCCTAAGGAATTAAGTTTCAGTCTTAATATTCAGCTTCTTCCCTCCAGAACTTGTGGGCTTACTTTTCTTCTTAAGGATTTGTTGAAAGCCAAAGTAACCATCACAACCAACTGTTGCACAAAAAGTATTAACTTCACTGCCAATCAAGAGGCAAATCGCTGCCCCTGAGATTTGCCACTTATCACAAGCAGTCAAGAATCAAGGTACAACAGAATAGGTAGCATCTTTGAGCCTCCTAAGAATCCTCATTTTTTTGCTGCCACTGCACAGTCATCAACGGTCAGGGATCAAGTCCCAGAGTACTTGCATGACTGGAAACCCAGGTGGTACTCCAGTGATGAGCTTCCTATGGTCCTGAAGTTTCACTGCACATAGCCGGCAGACTACGGGACTGGCAGCTAGGTGCAGTCTCAACCCCTGGGTCAGGAAGATCCCCTGGAGAAGGAAATGGGAACTCGCTTCAGTATTCTTGCCTGGAAAATCCCATGGACAGAGGAGTCTGGTGGGCTTACAGTCCATGGGGTCGCAAAGAGTCAGACACAACTGAGCAACTAACACTTTCACAGTCACTCAGCTTCTGCATAATTAAGAGGGGGTGACTCTGAAAACATGGCCCCTTGCACCTATTCATTGATCAGCTTTTACATGTGACACAATTGCTTTTGCATTTGCAATCACTTGCAGTCAAGGGAGGAATAATGGAATCAGCAAGGGTTGAGATTTAGATCATAGCATGAGCCTGATGAGCCGACATCAGTTAGCTACTGACTACACCATTTAAAAAGCCTCTTGATGAAAGTGAAAGTGGAGAGTGTAAAAGCTGGCTTGAAGCTCAACATTCAGAAAATGAAGATTGTGGCATCCTGTCCCATCACTTCATGGCAAATAGATGGGGAAACAGTGTCAGACTTTATTTTGGGGGATTCGAAAATCACTGTAGATGGTGACTGCAGCCACAAAATTAAAAGACGCTTACTCCTTGGAAGAAAAGTTGTGACCAACCTAGATAGCATATTCAAAAGCAGAGACATTACTTTGGTGACTAAGGTCCGTTTAATCAAGGCTATGGTTTTTCCTGTAGTCATGTATGGATGTGAGAGTTGGACTGTGAAGAAGGCTCAGCGCCGAAGAATTGATGCTTTTGAACTGTGGTGTTGGAGAAGACTCTTGAGAGTCCCTTGGCCTGCAAGGAGATCCAACCAGTCCATTCTGAAGGAGATCAGCCCTGGGATTTCTTTGAAAGGAATGATGTTAAAGCTGAAACTCCAGTACTTTGGCCACGTCATGCGAAGAGTTGACTCATTGGAAAAGACTGATGCCGGGATGGATTGGGGGCAGGAGGAGAAGGGGATGACAGCAAATGAGATGGCTGGATGGCATCACTGACTTGATGGACATGAGTCTGAGTGAACTCCGGGAGTTGGTGATAGACAGGGAGGCCTGCCGTGCTGCGATTCATGGGGTCACAAAGAGTCGGACACGACTGAGAGACTGAACTGAACTGAACACCATTTATGCTATCAGAGTCAGAACAGAATAACAAAAGAGTTCTGGTGGCATATATGATACAGAGGTCAGGAAGTCTGGAGAAGCCACGAGACCGTTTATTATTGCTGGTGCTGCTGTTAATTCATTAATTAAATGACTTGTGTTGAGTCATCTTTCCAGAGCTTTCCTGGTAGCTCAGATGGCAAAGAATCTACCTGCAAGGCAGGGAGACCCAATCATGCAGGAGATCCAGTAATGCACGAGACCCGGGTTCAATCCCTGGGAAGGAAAGTTCCCCTGAAGGAAGAAATTGCTTCCCACTTCAGTATTCTTGCTTGGAGAATCCCATGGACAGAAGAGTCTGATGGGGTACAGTCCATGGGGTTGCAAAGAGTTGAACATGACTGAACGACTAACAGTGAGCAGGCAATCTTTCCAGTATCTCGAAGCTAAGTATCAGTCCATTTTGCTGGTTTCCAAGGCAAGGTCAAGTCAAGTGTGTGGATATGAATAACTTATATCATACCATATAGACTACTCAAATTAAACAAATTAAAAGCCTCTTTTCTAAGACTCTAGCTTATATAAGAATAACTCCATCCCAGCACTCTACTCCTGGCTGTCAATGTCAGATCTTTTACAATATTATAAAGACAGAAAACCAAAGGATTTTATGAAAATCTCTTTTGAGTACCTTCATATCCCATGGAGTATTGGTCTGGGTGAAACATTGCTTTCTCTTATAGATAATATAGCAATTTAGCAAAACCCAGTAAGTCAAACTCATTCCAAAAGTAAAATATTCCTGATTCATCTTAGCCTTCCTACCTAAGCTGACACATTTGCTCATGAAAATTACTTGAGATATCTTTATATTGAGAGGTGGAAACTATTCTTTACTCTTTAGCAGTTCCTAAAAGCAAGTAATACTTGAATTTGTTCCTCCTGAGAATGAAGGGGCGATGAAGAGAGGGGTGGGGGGAGGCTCAAGGAGGTGTTAACAGTAGGAGCAAGAAAGAATCTAAGGAACTGATAACTATTTCTTATCAACAGCTGCTACTGAAAAGGAGCATATCTTTCTGCACTGTTGTACTCTTAACCACTGGCTGGCTGGCATCTGGTCAATCTTAGGATTCAAGTAGCCCATGTGGCCATAGGCAAACCTTTGAACTGCTGCAATGCCAGGCCGTGTCCGAGCTGGCTCATGGGAATGTCATGAAAAATACAGCTTCTATCTCATGGCAGAGGTAGTTCTCTAATCCAGATGACAAGGGTGTCGCATCTCTCCCACCATCACAATTGGTTCAAGAGACACACAGTTCAGCAGGTGTGAGACCCACTCAGGACCATTGTCATTGCTGGATAATCAGCAGATATAGCCAAAACAAGCTAAAGAAGAGGGTATAAACCCTTCCAGAAATCCCATTAGTAAAAACATCTATGTAAGGTGTGGATACTGAGGAGTTTGGGATGGTTCTCATTTCTCTCCAACTGACGCTGGTCAGTCCAGAGCAACCAGTATGGGTGTGAAGTTTATGTGGGTTGGGGATGGTATGTGAGGCTTAGAAAATTAAAGGTGCTCCAAACTGTTTCAGAGGTATTTTTTTCTATGTTTCTTCACATGATTTCTTCTGGGAAGAGTGCCTCTCGCCCCATAAGGTCTTTCTATAATCCACCCACCAGAACAATCCTCCGTAATAACAAGTGTCCTCTCTATGCCACGGGGACACCACGCATGAGGCTATGTGTGCCCCACATCTGTGATTTCCTCATGTGCACTCAGTTGCTGTCGTGTCTGATTCTTTGTGACCCCATGGACTATAGCCCACCAGGCTCCTCTGTCTATGGAATTTTCCAGTCAAGAATACTGGCTGCTGCTGCTGCTAAGTTGCTTCAGTCGTGTCTGACTCTGTGCGACTCCATAAACAGCAGCCCACCAGGCTCCCCTGTCCCTGGGATTCTCCAGGCAAGAACACTGGAGTGGGTTGCCGTTTCCTTCTCCAGTGCATGAAAGTGAAAAGTGAAAGTGAAGTCGCTTGTCGTGTCCGACTCTTAGCGACCCCATGGACTACAGCCCACCAGGCTCCTCCATCCATGGGATTTTCCAGGCAAGAGTACTAAGTGGGCTGCTATTCCCTGCTCCAGTAGATCTTCCCAACTCAGGGATAGAACCTGAGTCTCCTGCATTGGCAAGCGGGTTCCTTACCACTGTGCCACCTGAGAAGTCCATAACTTCCTCCTGCCTATTCAAATCTTCCCTCTCCTTTAAAGCTCAGTTGAAGAACATTCTATATGAAGAAGTTCATGAAGCCATCTCTAGTTCAAGAAGTCATCTATAGATGACTCCAGCCCCAAAGATATCACTCATCTCTTAATTTACATGCCACTAATTTTCCATTTTATTACACACTGTTTGATACTATAAGGCTACCCACAGTGTATTCCTCAATAAAATCATACTCAAAGTCAGAAATTGAAACAACTTTGTTTACCCCACTGTACCTGGCACAGGCATGGACATATGGTAGACAGAAAGAGCAGCTGGGTTTTTCAAAAGTTGAAAACCAGCACACAGATAAAAAGAAATGTTAGACCAGATAAACCTTCCTTATCAAAAATGTCTAAATTACATGCTGATCCAAAATTTTATATTATCTAAAAAAGCAAGGCAAGTATATTTTCCAGCCATTTGGAAGCCAGTGATGGATTAAAAAAAAAAAATCTCAGCAATGGCTGCAAATTTCAAAGACAACATAGTTATGGGAAAGAGTGAGGGAGTGAAGGAGGGAAGGCAAGATTTCAAACTGACCTTTATAAAACATTCAAAGGATGCAGAGGGAAAGTTAAGGACGACAGACAGCGAGCCAGGTGCTGCCTTACAGAGTAAAAGGATGACTAGGAAAACAAGCACTAATTGTGAGGGAAGGAGAAAATGAAAGGGCATCACATGAAGGACAGGGGGTGAGAGCCCTGTGCACAGGGCCATGAGAACCACATCGAACTCTGACAGCCTTCCTCACCAAAGATGTAGACAAATTAGAAACCATGCCCAGGTGAACAGAAGCATCCGGATGGCTGGGAAATTCTCAAAGCATACTCTGGAACATGGACACTTAGTTATGAAAGCTCTCATGGCTCCCATGCATCACTCTGAACCAAACCATGGTCCTCCATTTCCTAGAAGCACAGTATTTTAACATATATGATGTGCCTGGAACTTGACGCTCATAACTCCTACATTGCACACCAGCCTAACAACGCTGGCAGTGTTACTTTCATTGTATAGATGAGGATACGAAGGTTCAGAGGATTAAAGCTGGTTACCTATTCCCCCATTCCACAAGGATTTTTTTTCCCCAAAATTTTAAACTTTTTTATGTTTTGTGTTAAGCCAATTAACAGTGTTGTGGTAGTTTCAGGCAAACCATGAAGGGTCTCAGTCATACATATACTTGGATCCATTCTCCCTGAACTCCGCCCCCATCCAGGTTGGCACATAACACTGTGTAGAGTTCCATGTGCTATATACAGTAGGTCCTGGTTGGTTATCAATTTTGAATATAGCAGTGCATGACCTTCCCTAACTCCCTAGCTATCCCTCCCCACAGGCAGCCATAAGTTCATTTTCCAAGTCTATGAGTGTCTTTCTTCCTCGAGGATGTCTTGCTGCCTTACTCTATGCTAGGAGCAGAGTACTAAGTGGAGATCGGGGCAGCAATATCTGCCCTCATGGCGTTTACACCCAAAGCTCATGGTCATAGAGCTGGGAGAGTGTAGATAGGATTTGGATTCTGATTCTAAATCCCATAATCTCTTTCTCTTCTACCCCAACAAAGAAAGACTACAAATGGTTCTCTTTTCAGACCTGTCAAAACCACCTAATAATGTCATTATAAAAATTTTTTGTCTCAACACTTATTGAAAAGACTGTTAAAACTACCAGAGGGAATATGAAAGTGTGTGGGAAATCTGGAAGGAAAAATTTTCTTACCTCTTATATTACTAAAGCAATACATAGAAGACTTCTGTGGTAGACTGAGGAAAAAGGGGGGCTGCCCCTTCTGTGAAAAACAGAAATTTTGGGAAAAGGTTATCAAAAAATTATAAAACTGAGCTCGAAAACAAAACAAGAAAAGGAAAGTCTGAGATTTCAGAAATAAAGAACCTTCAAGCTAAGTGACCACAGTTAGGGGAGTTCATGGACTATGGCTCCCATGGGTACTGAAACCAAACAAATTCTAGGGGTTAGGATTTTGAAATCCATGCGAGTCTTCAAACCTAGGAGCTGGGGAGCTAGGTATAAGGCCCTGAACCTGGAGTTATAAGAGCTACTCCGTCTCCCAGAAGAAGACAAAACATCACCCAGAGTCTTAAGAAAGGGACAAGGAAACTTGTCCACCTGGGTCCAGGGATAAATAAAAATAAGTCAACTCTAAGAAATGGAGGTTCAGAAGCAATGAATCCATAGTCCAAAATTAAGCCAGGTGATGAAGGAACCCTAAGCTGAGAAAGGAATACAAAGCTAGTCCTGAATTAGTGAAAACTCCTAGAACACTTGCTAAAGCAAACCCCAAATTCTACTACATAGACACTTCTACAACCCATTATAGATGCAAAAGCCCCTACTAGAGGTAAATTCACAATAATACGTAAATCCAATGAAAAAATGAAATACAATGAGAGTGGGTCTGCAAACACATCAATTGAAGCGTTGGAGCTAGTGCAATTTGAGAGGGGCTAAAAGATAAGCAAAAGAATGAAAGAGATGGAAGCAATGGGAACTATAATGAATAGGTAGGAATTTTTGAAAAGACATATTCTAAGGAGAATTAAGAGGGGCTCTTAGAAATTAAAAATTTAGTCATTGAAATTGAAAATCCCAATGCCCATTCGGTAAGCGAATTAGATAGACACAGCTGATAGAGAAAAGTCAGTCAGCCAGAAGAAAGTGCTAAAGACATACTTTAAATACTGTAGAAAGAGAGACAGAGATGGGCATTATGAACTAACTATTGGAATATATGAAGAATAGAATAACATCTATGATGTCAGCTCTAGAAATAGACATTGAAAATGGAGTTTATTAAACAAAAATAGCTGAAAACTATTTCCAATATGGGTTCTTACTTTGAAGAACACAGAGAATCAAAAGAATATAGAAACATTAATTCCAGCAACATTATAGTGAAAGTACAAAAACACTTAAGGAAAAAAATCTTGAAAACTAAAGAAGGAAAAAAAAGTCACAAACCACCTACAGAGGAATGACAATCAGACTGACACCATATTTTATATTTGCATCAGTAGATGCCAGAATTGTATCCCCAACAGATAGGGGAACCTATCAACCTAGAATTTTCTACCTAGATAATCTTCAACTATGTTACTTAGCATAGAAGATGGTAGTCACTAGTCAAATGTGACTCGAGCACTTTAAATGTAGCTAACCCAAACTCAGGTGCACCGTAAGTGTAAAATTCATTCTGGTTTTCAAAGACTTAAAACAAGAATGAGAAATCTCTTAATTTTTACACTGATTGCATGTTGAAACAATAGTATTTTAGATATACTGAGTTAAATAAAATGTATTAACATTTAATACATCTTTTTAAAAACTTTAAAAATCAGTCCTACTAATCTCTGCCCAGTAACTGAAATTCACCACTTTCCTAGAACTTCAGGCTATTTTTTACTTAATCTCTTAGTTATCTCCTTGGCTACCCTGTACTTTAGATCTTTCTTGGTTTCAAATAACACATTTATTTGTAGACTCATTTTACCCATGTCTCTCCTCAACTAAAATGAATGTAAACTCCATAGAGTATATATCTGCTGCATTCATCTCATATGCACTGTGTATCAGGGACTCTGTCTTGGTTGTAATTAGGAATGTGTACTTCAACAAAGGGTGGCATGTTTTGAATATGCCTGTATTGAAGCTGCCTATTTGACCTTGGGGAAAGTCATTTAACTTTTCTGAGCTTTTCTTTATTTAAACTTTCCTTCTTTCTTGATGTGGACCATTTATAAAGTCTTTATTGAACTTGTAACAATATTGTTTATGTTTTGAGGGTGGCTTTTTTGGCCCACAAGGTATGTGGGATCTTACATCCTCAAGGATTGTACCTGCACACCCTGCATTGGAAAATGAAGTCTTAACCACTGGACCACAAAGGAAGTCCCTGAGCTTTTATTTTATTTCTTTGGTTTTAAAGATCCTTTGTTCAAGATTTTTATGAAAAAAAAAATGAATAAGATAGCTCATAGATTAGCTCCTTCTGCCTAATGGTTTTAAACCTGTGCCTGGGTCTTAGTTTATAAAGTTGATGACATGGAGAGGCCGATGCCATTGAAAGAGAAGGCTGTTAACTCACAGTTCCCTTAGAAATGAGCGGCATGACACTCAGATCCACATGGGCTAGTGGACCAGTGCCCATCAGGAGAAAAAAACAGCAGTGAAGGGAAAGTATAAACCACAACCATTATTGAAATTTCCATGGAAAAAGCAAAGCAGGGTAGAGTAAATATTTTAAGATGGGTTGGTTTGGGAATTTCCCAGTAGTCCAGTGGTTGGGAATCTGTTTTCCAACTTGGGGGACTCAAGTTTGATCTCCAGTTGGGGAACTAGGATCCCACATGCCACAGTACAACTAAACCCACTGCTCTCAACAAGAGATGACAGCGTGCTGCAGCTAACATCCAATGTAGATAGATAGATAAGTAAATAAAAAAGATTGGTTAGTTTGAGTAATTCCAGTGAGCTCTGGGGCATAAGAGATGCTGCTGGTTATCTGGCTCTGGGTGATTTAGTGCAGCAGAATACGGACTTATTTTGTGATAGTTACTTAGGGATATGGACTCAAGATCAGTTGGTGTGAATACAACAGGTGTATTCAAGGGCAAGTCATGTACACGATCTCTAGAATTAACTAGCCGTAGGCAGCAGAAGGGGGCAGCTTCTTTCTAGCCAGCAAGCCCCTACTCCATCAAGATGTCAACACATCATAAAATGGTATGGATGTAAACACAACCATAAAAACACATGGTTAACACATTATCAAGTTATCTCACCATCTCTGGGAGTTTACCCAAGTTCATGTCTATTGAATTGGTGATGCCATCCAAACATCTCATCCTCTGTTGCCCTCTTCTTCTGCCTTCAATCTTTTCCATACACCAGGGTCTTTTCCAATGAGTCAGCTGTTCACTGGAATACTCCCTGACTAAGCCTATGATATAAACCACTCACAGTGGCTTGAGCAGAAAAGAAGAACCTATTGTAAGGATACAGACATATCCCAGGAGCCCTCAGTGAGCTGGGCCTAAGGAATGAACTGGATCAGGGAATGTCATGCAGATACTCTTTCCTCTGTTCCTCTTTGCTTCTCTTGCTTCCTCTATAGGTGGATGATCTGTTGCTTCAGTGCACACGGCAGGTTAAAGGTGAACCTCTGTAGCTGACTGGCCTGGTGTGAACAAGGTACCCATCTCTAGTCTAGTCAAGCGTTGCTAGGCAATGAGTCAATTATCCAAAATGGCTGCCAAATGCCCTCTGCTCTGGGAGAGGAAGAGAGTTTAGGTGGGCAAGGTGAGCCAAGCAGATAAATATGATCACCATGGTTGAACAGTTCAAAAGATGCTGGTTAAAATGCAGGCTAAATGAAGTTAAACAGGACACCTCAGGCCCCAAAGTTGGTGCACATTGTACATTTTAAAGGGGGCAATGTATTATGCCATGTTAACCGAACAGTCAACTCCAAACACCTTTTACTTCCAAAGATTTATGAGATATCATGTAACCAGCATCCTGTAGAAGACAACTGCCAAAGGGCAGAGGCTATGGCCTATTTTTTTAATCATTTTTATTTATTTTTGGCTGTGCCGGGTCTTCATTCCTGTACTGGCTTTTCTCTAGTTGCGGTGAGTGGGGGCTACTTTCCACTGAAGTGCATGGCCTTCTTATTGCAGTGGCTTCTTCTGTTGCAAAGTACTGGCTCTGGGGCACATGGGCTTCAGTATTGCAATTCCCAGGCTCTACAACACAGGCTCAATATTTATGGCATGTGGGCTTAGTTGCTCCATAGCATGTGGGATCTTCCTGGTCCAGGGATCAAACCTGTGTCTCCTGCATTAGCAGGTGGATTCTTTACCACTGAGTCACCAGGGAAGTCCTATGGCATATTTTTTTAATTTCCAAAGTGCCTTGACCATTTGGCAGAGGTTCAGAAAACTTTGCTCCTCTGGTTTTATTTGTATGTCTTCTATAATGGATATATGTGGGCATTGAAGATCGAAATTATTTCATGAGAAACAACCCAAGAAGAAAGGCGCTGACTGGGGGATACTCTCCAGTGAAGTGCATGGGCTTCATTGCAGTGGCTTCTCCTGCTGCAAAGTACCAGCTCTAGGGCACATCGGTTCAGTTCAGTCGCTCAGTTGTGTCCAACTCTGCGACCCCAATTGCAGCACGCCTGGCCTCCCTGTCCATCACCAACCCCCAGAGTTCACTCAGACTCACGTCCATCGAGCCACTGATGCCATCCAGCCATCTCATCCTCTGTCGTCCCCTTTTCCTCCTGCCCCCAATCCCTCCCAGCATCAGAGTCTTTTCCAATGAGTCAACTCTTTGCATGAGGTGGCCAAAGTACTGGAGTTTCAGCTTTAGCATCATTCCTAGGGCACACAGGCTTCAGTAATTGCCTATCCAGAAGACCCAGAAGTCTTAATAATCAAAACTGGAGCTAGATCATTTCTCTGATACAATTGTCTCATGTTAGAAGTCCCAGAAAGCTCAGTGACTGGCCTGACATCACACAGCAAGGTAGTAGCAAAGATGGAACCAGAACCGAAGTACCACAAGTAGAGTAATTTGATAGGGTCAAGGGGGCTCACTGTTAAAATGGCTCATTATGTTGACCTTGCAAACAAAGAATAAAATCACAGCGACCCTTGAGACTGACCAAATTGCCCAAACAGTGTTCTGTTTTCTCACTGGTGCCTACCTTCTCAAAGCTATGAGATCACCAGATTCCAGACCTCTGGCTACATGACCACAGGACTCAACTACAGGCCAAAAATTAACCATCTCTTCAGAGAATTTTTCATTGGCAGGGTTTAAGAAAGACCCCATCAGAAAGAGAGAACACTGGTTCTCCTTAAGGGCCAGTCACATTCTTACTTCCCTCTAATAAATTTCCTTTTTGCCTGACTTCCTGGCTCACTCTCTTTTTCTCTGCATTTGCCTTACATAATTAACAGTAGGCCAACTTCAGATGTGTTCAAGGTAGAGGTTTGATTTTTCAAATATTTGCCAAGCCTGCACTGAGCTAATCGATACAGAAGTACTATGGAGGCACCTGGATTTTATAAAAAGAGGAGCAAGTATTTTACAAGTTCAAGGGCAAAAATCCATATTTGCCAGTCCAAGCTGTCCTCATGAGACTTCAGGATGGACTTCACCTCCATTCTGACAGACACACAGGCTGCCTATACTCAGAGTGAGATCTCAAGGGGAGCCTCTCAGAGTATTTAATCCTTAACTTAAAACCTAATGACTATTCAGCCTGTTCAAGAGTTTAACTCTGTCATCAAAGGTTAAACCACTTCAGGGTTCTGCATGCAACAAAGCAGGAAATTGGCTCAGGAGCCCTGGATCCAAGTGGAAATAAAGATGGGCAAGCAAGAAATTGACCCTACGTCTGTATAAATGACCCCACCTAGAGCTTTGCTGCAAGGGTTACTGAGTCCAACCTCGTTCCGCTTGCCACATAATAGGCCAATAAGTCTGGGAGATGCAAGGGATACGACTTTATTCAGAGAGCTGGCTGACAGAGAGAAGACGGCAGATTAATGTCTCAAAACAAACATCTTGTTGGGGCCTGGATATCAGATTCTTTTATGGGATTAGAGATGGGGGGAGTCGAGGAAACAAAGCAAAAGACCATGTAATTCTTACAAATATCTCCTGGAATAGCACTCCTCAGGCAGGGGAATGTGTTCATTTCTTTCCTCCTGCAATCTACAGATGGACAGAGTTATGAGCAAAGGCACTTTAATTTACTTTACGATATTGTATTGGTTTTGCCATACATCAACATGAATCCACCACAGGTGTACACATGTTCCCCATCCTGAATCCCCCTCCCACCTCCCTCCCTGTACCATCCCTCTGGGTCGTCTCAGTGCACCAGCCCTAAGCATCCAGTATCCTGCATCAAACCTGGACTAGCGATTCGTTTCATATGATATTATACATGTTTCAATGCCATTCTCCCAAATCATCCCACCCTCGCCCTCTCCCACAGAGTCCAAAATACTGTTCTATACATCTGTGTCTCTTTTACTGTCTCACATACAGGGTTACCATTACCATCTTTCTAAATTCCATATACATGCGTTAGTATACTGTATTGGTGTTTTTCTTTCTGGCTTACTTCACTCTGTATAATCGGCTCTAGTTTCATCCACCTCATTAGAACTGATTCAAATGTATTCTTTTTTATGGCTGAGTAATACTCCACTGTGTATATGTACCACAGCTTTCTTATCCATTTGTCTGTGCCTGNCTTTCTGGCTTACTTCACTCTGTATAATCGGCTCTAGTTTCATCCACCTCATTAGAACTGATTCAAATGTATTCTTTTTTATGGCTGAGTAATACTCCACTGTGTATATGTACCACAGCTTTCTTATCCATTTGTCTGTGCCGAGGAAACCAGAATTGAAAGAGACACATGTATCCCAATGTTCATAGCAGCCCTGTTTATAATAGCCAGGGCATGGAAACAACAAAGGCACTTTAGTTTAACAGTCGGGCAGAGGGGGTAATGTTCCCTGAGTCAGGCCTTTAGGTATGCTGTATTTATAAAAGTGGCCAAAAGCAAGGATTAAAGTCACAGAAACAGAGCCAGTGCAGAGTCAAAATTAACCCTTCCTGGGTACAAGAGGCAGGCAGAGGACACATACCTCCAACAGCCCCAGAGCAAACACGGACACCACTTGAAGCTTGCTCTTCCCACACCCCGGTGCTTATATTTACATCCAGTGTGGAAAAGTGTGGCAAGAGTACCCCCGTTTTGAGCCATCGTGTGTCAAGTACCTTAGAGACGGGGTCCCCAGCCTCCAGATCTAATGCCTGATGATCTGAGGTAGACCTAGTATAGTAATGGTGCCCAATCAATATAATGAGCTTGACTCATCCCCAGACCACCCCGGTCCATGGAAAAGTTGCCTTTCACAAAACTGCTCCCTGGTGCCAAAAAGGTTGGGAACCGCTGCCTTAAGAGCATGAAGATTTTACTTGGCCCAAAGCCTGTGACAGAAACCATGTTAGACTCACCCCTGAAGACTTCTATCATGAAATGGGAAAGGATCAGTTAATGGAACATGCCCTTCAAAATGATGAAACGGAGAATGCTTTATAAGCATGTCCCAGCCTTCTGGACAGTTAAGCAGTTAATACACACACACACACCCCACACCCACCCCAACCCACACCCGT
>SJYV01044791.1:106734-141908 GCA_006410875.1 Neotragus pygmaeus | reverse complement strand
ATCCAAGGATCAAGGCCACCGAGGCTTTTCTAGACCACCTTCCTTTTAAAGCCCAGCTGATCTCTCTCATTTCTAAATTAAAGTCCTCTTCTACCAGTAAAGTCAGTCAGGTGGGGTGGGGAGGATGGGGCTCTTCAATAGAAAATCCCTGTTCAGCGACCCAGTGCTGGAAAGCATTTGTAATCTCTCTTACCTTATCGTGCACACGTGCCTGAGTGTGTGCCTGCATGCGTGCTCAGTCGTGTCAGACTCTGTGACCCCATAGGCTGCACCCCGCCAGGCTCCTCTGTCCACGGGATTCTCCAGGCAAGAATACTGGAGGGAGTAGCCATTTCCTTCTCCAGGAGATCATCCCAACCCAGGGATGAAACCTACGTCTCCTGCATGGGCAGGTGGGTTCTTGACCACTGAGCCACCTGGGAAGCCCCTCTCTAATCTCAGCTGCTCATAATAATCAGATGCCCTGGCCTCACCCCAGACAAACTAAGTCAGCTACTCCTGCACCCAGGTGTAGGTAATTCTTCAACTACTCAGATGATTCCAATGTGCCAACATGGTATATGATTGCTCTCAGAGGTCGTGGAACCAGCTTCCCTGCTGAGTGCTCATGAGAACTTCTGGATAATTTACATCAGTTTGAAGTATTCTGGAAACTTCTCTCATCTGGAAAATAGGGAAGATAGATTAGGTTTATGATTTCCAACTTGGGATGCTTTGGCCCTCAGCATCCACTGAGAAAGTGATGAGGTCATGGAGCTACTGTCGATATTCCAAAATGTCTAGTAGAGATGGCACACTTACCTGTGTTAAGGCATATTTACACACGTTAACAAAGATGGTAAGTTTCTTTGCTTCTGCCAGAATTACATTTACTTGGTGTGCTGATTCTACTTACAAAATATGGGGTTGCGGGGTGAAGGGAAAATCTTGTCTGTGATTAAAATTGAGAGAAGAAAGGAATGAAATGAGAAAGTAGAGAAGGAGAAATTGAGAGAGAAAGGGAGAGAGAGAACATGGCCCTCTGTGATTTGATGATTACACCTAGAAAGAGAGAAGTAACTTCTGAGGAAGTGTATAGTCTTTGAATATCCCCCTTCCTTGAAAGAATTATACTCTAACACAATCCTTTTTAAGTGCTACTTCCTTCCTAACCCCTTTCTTTGTGGAATGCTGGGCTTCCCTGGAGGCTCAGATCATAAAGAATCTGCCTCCAGTGCAGGAGACCAGGGCTCGATCCCTAGATCAGGAAGGTCCCCTGGAGAAGGAAATGGCTGCAGTATTCTTGCCTGGAGAATCCCGTGGACAGAGGACTCTGGCAGGCTGCAGTCCATGAGGTCGTAAAGAGTTGGACGCAACTGAGCAACTAACACTTTTACACTTTCTAATACCTGGAAGCCAACAGCCCTGAAAAGAATAAGCCCTTAATTCAGGGACCTCAACCCAGAAGGCCTGGTTTACCTTAATGAGCCCCAGCAGTTTGACAGCCAGAACCAGGCAAGGCAACAGGGATGATGACGGTGTTGTCGGGGCACTTGTCAGTGGGCAGGGACAAAAAATAAAATATTTTGCTACAGGACAGATAAGTGCTCCCTGACAATCTGTCTGCTTTTATTTTTTTAAAGTCTTCCTCCTGCTTTATTCTCACCCAGCCGTTAAATTATTCTAGCCAACATGACCATTTCCTCAATAAACATTTTCTTGGCCTAAAACTCGGAGGAATTTCATCAAGGAAGCAGGGACTGTGTTCGTTAGGCTGGTTTTTCTCTGTTGCATCTCCTGGGGAAATGCCTGCGCTGAGTTTCACTCTCACAAACGCAGGCAGTCTGGTGACCATTGCTAGGCAACATGTCATCATAAATATTTCATCGGTGAAACAGAGTCTGTCTCATCCTTCGTCTGTTTGGTACTTCAGCTTTCATTTATAAAAACAATAGAAAAAAAAAAAGAAAGAAAGAAATCCATGACCCCTACATTCCGTGAAATCCATGATGAGAAACTGATGACAATGGAATCAAGTAGGAAATTCTTAAAATACAGGCAATGTCAATCATTAGAGAATATAATGGGGGGAAAATCCCAATAATGTCTTAGCTTGGGTTGCTATTAAAAAAAACTGCCATAGGCAGGGTGGCTTAAACAATAGACACTTGTTTCTCAGTTTCAGAGGCTGGAAGTCCAAGATCAAGGTGCTGACAGAGTCTGCTCAGGTGAGGGTAGGCAACTTCCCGCCCTTGAGATAATTGCCTTCGGTGCAGTATCACCTCAAACCAGGCAGAATGCCCACCATCAAAAAAGTCTACAAACAATAAATGCTGGAGAGGGTGTGGAGAAAAGGGAATCCTCCTACACTGTTGGTAAGAATGTAAGTTGGTACAGCCACCATGGAGAGGAATAATGAGGTGGCAGATTCATGTTGATGTATGGCAAAACCAATACAATATTGTAAAGTAAATAAATAAGTAAATAAAAATATTTAATAAAAATTAAAAAAAAAAACTAGAAATAGAGCTACTATATAATCCAGCAATCCCACTCCTGGGTTTATATCTGGAGAAAACCATAATTCAAAAGATACATGCACCCTAATGTTCATTGAAGCACTATTTGCAATAGCCAAGACATGGAAGCAACTGAAGTATCCATCAACAGATGGATAAATAAAGATGTGGTATATATGTATAGATCAGTTCAGTTCAGTCGCTCAGTCATGTCCGACTCTTTGTGACCTCATGGACTACAGCACAACAGGCTTTCCTGTCCATCACCAACTCCTGGAGCTTGCTTAAACTCATGTCCATCGAGTTAGTGTTATCATCCAGCCATCTCATCCTCTGTCGTCCCCTTCTCCTCCTCCCTTCAGTCTTTCCCAGCATCAGGGTCTTTTCCAACGAGTCGGCTCTTCATATCAGGTGGCCAAAGTATTGGAGTTTCAGCTTCAGCATCAGTCCTTCCAATGAANCGAGTTAGTGTTATCATCCAGCCATCTCATCCTCTGTCGTCCCCTTCTCCTCCTCCCTTCAGTCTTTCCCAGCATCAGGGTCTTTTCCAACGAGTCGGCTCTTCATATCAGGTGGCCAAAGTATTGGAGTTTCAGCTTCAGCATCAGTCCTTCCAATGAATATTCAGGACTGATCTCCTTTAGGATTGATTGGTTTGATCTCCTTGGAGTCCCAGGGACTCTCAAGGGACTCACTCTATAGAAATATACATGTATATGTGTCTGTATATATATATATATGTTTACATACATGGAATATGACTGACCTTCTAAAAAGAATGAAATAATGCCATTTTCAGTGGCAAGGATGGACTTAGAGACTGTCATACTAAGTGAAGTAGGTCAAAGATAAATATCCTATGATACTGTTCATATGCAGAACCTTAAAAATGATATAAATTAAGTTATTTACAA
Source organism: Neotragus pygmaeus (assembly GCA_006410875.1). NCBI lineage: Eukaryota > Metazoa > Chordata > Mammalia > Artiodactyla > Bovidae > Neotragus > Neotragus pygmaeus. Next base: position 138,496 of record SJYV01044791.1, on the reverse strand, counting down.
AACAGAAACAGACTCACAGACTTGGAGAATAAAATTATGGTTACCAGGGGGAAGAGAGGAAGGTGGGATAGATTGGGAGTTTGGGATTAACATGTACACACTGCTGTATTTAAAACAGATAACCAACAGGGACCTATTGTAAAATAAATAAATGAAAAGATGATTGCCTCCTTGCTGCATCCTCACAAGGCAAGGAAAGGAAGCATTGATGTTTCTTCTTGTAAGGGCAATAGTCCTATCTTGGGGGGCTCCACCCTAATGACCTCATCTAAATCTGACCTTCCCAAAGGCATTAATTCTTTTTTCTTTTTTCTTTTTTTTTTTTTTTTTTTTTTTTTGATAAAGTAAAAGATTTTATGGGGAAGGGATGCCTGGGTGGAGAACAGCAGGGTAATGGACCATGGGAGAATGACTGTGCCACAGAGCTGGAAGTGTCAGGTTTTCTGGTGATNTTTTTTCTTTTTTTTTTTTTTTTTTTTTGCTGATAAAGTAAAAGATTTTATGGGGAAGGGATGCCTGGGTGGAGAACAGCAGGGTAATGGACCATGGGAGAATGACTGTGCCACAGAGCTGGAAGTGTCAGGTTTTCTGGTGATGGGTTAGTTTCCAGGCTGTCTCTGGCAATCATCTTGCTCGGTTCCCTGTGGTGCTTCAGGGTCCTTCCTGGTTTCCTGTGCATCTCTCAGCCAAGACAGATTCCATCACGAGCCTGGAGGCCTTACTTATTAATACCATCACTTTGGGGGTTAGGGCTTCAAAATATGAATTGGAGGAGGGACATAAACATCCAGCCTATAACAAATATTTTTTTTTAACTTTTGTTTATTTATTTCAGCCTATAACAAATATAATCCCCCCAAAATTTAAGTGATGCTCAGCAAAACTTATCACTGAAACGTTGGCACATTTTTATGAAAATAAATAAATAAAGGATTCAATGGTGACTAAACACGACAGTTACAACTAATTCTTTTTAAAGAAATACCAAAACAGAGACAAAAGTCTAGAACATAAAATATCAAGAGCCATTTTCTTAGGGGATTTGAACTATGGGTGTAATAGAATTCTAAGGCAGCCCCCAAGATTCCCACCTTCTCACATATATGCCTATAATGCTTCAGTTCAGTGTGGACAGGACTTATATAATGGAATATTACTCCTATAGGTATGTTATATTATATGGCAAAAAGGGGTTTTTCAGATATAATTAAGATCCCTAGCTGATTGAATCAGTGGGAAGATTATCCTGGGTGGGCCTGACCTCATCAGGTGGAAAATGGCTGTGAACTGCCTACTGGAATCAAGTGACAGGGAACGAGTGGCCTCCGGGAGCAGAGTGTAATCCCCAGCTGACACTTAACAAGAAAACAGGGACGTCAATTCTACAGGGCACCGAATTCAGCAGCAGCACTGAATGAGCCTGGAAGATGGCCCCAAGCTTCATAGGAGACCCAGAGCATGACCCACGCCTGGATCGGGGCCCCCCGAGACCCTGAGCCAAGATCCAGCTAAGCTGTGCCCAGACTAAACCCTCAGAAACTAGGAGACAACAAATGTGTCGTTTTAAGATGTTTGTGGCATTTTATATGTAGCAATAGGAAACTAACACAGCGGATGATTCTCCTTTTCTGTATTTTTGTACAACAAACTGAGTACAAAGTTGAAGACTCCATTTGGAGCCCAGAATTTTTAAAGAAATAATTACATCATCATTGGCAGCCTGAGCAGATAAAGTTTCCCCCGATTTCCTGGCCCTGGGGACACTTTCACCAACTTCCTTTCTGACCCTCACTAAGAGAATTTCGTCATGACACTAATTCAGGATCTATTTTTTTTAGAAATATGTCTTATAAGTGGACCTTAATCTGCAAATAAACTGAGAATAATCTTCCTAGGAAATAGAGAAGTTCATAGGAATGGATATAAATAGATGTTCATCACTATCTTGCTTATAAAGAGAAAATTCAGAACATGCCTAAGGGCCTAGTAATAGGAGACTGATTAAAAGTACGTTTCATTCGTTCAGTGGAATACTGTGCACCCATTTTAAAGATTATATAGCTCAGTGTTATAATGTGATGTTTATGATATATGGATGCATGTTAGTCTCTCAGTCATCTCTGACTCTTTTTGACTCCATGGACTGTAGCCCACCAGATTCCTCTGTACATGGGATTTTCCAGGCAAGAATACTGGAGTGGGTAGCCATCCCATTCTCCAGGGTATCTTCTGATCCAGGGATTGAACCCAGGTCTCCTGCATTGCAAGTGGACTCTTCACAGTCTGAGCCACCAGAGAAGCCCATTATGATATACTGTCACATGTGAAAAAAAAAAAAAAAGACAAATTACAAAACTTTATGTTTAACAGAATCTTAATTTGTTAAAAAAAAATTAGGATGGTTATACTGCTACTCATATGATCTAGAGATGGAGATAGATTAAAACTGCAAGGATGTACTTCATGGTGATAACAGTAATTACTTCTAGGCATTGTGATATGGTATTTTCTTTTTTGTTCATTTGGATTTTCTAATTTTTCTTCAACTTTTTCAATAAAGACATGAAAGATATATGAGGCAGCTCATCATAAGAAAGATTTACGTTTCTATTTAAATAGTCAATAGCTTTGACTTCTGGAGAAGGCAATGGCAACCCACTCCAGTACTCTTGCCTGGAAAATCCCATGAATGGAGGAGCCTGATAGCCTGCAATCCATGGGGCTGTGAAGAGCTGGACACAACTGAGCGACTTCACTTTTCACTTTCATGTATTGGAGAAGGAAATGGCAACCCACTCCAGTGTTCCTACCTGGAGAATCCCAGGGACGGGGGAGCCTGGTAGGCTGCTGTCTATGGGGTCACACAGAGTCGGACACAACTGAAGTGACTTAGCAGCAGCAGCAGCAGCTTTGACTTCCCTTGAGTTTTGTTAATATTCCTAATGGTCATATCTATTCAGGGACTTGGTCTCTGTAAATAATACTCAAATAAATCTGTTTTCTTAGCATTAAGGGTGTCTTTCCCAAATGCAGATCTTGGGAGCCGGTACTCAATTATGTTTGTTGTGGTCATTTCAAAACATACAAAAAGCACTGAGCATTCTCACATCCATGAAACTCATAGTAGAAGACACTCTTACTGAGAAAACAAACCCTTTTGATCTTCTTCCAATCACCTTAAACTGAAGTGTAGGCAATAATCTCACTCCTCAGGGTCAAAGGTCTCATGTTCTCTGCCAAAGTCATCAGAACAAAAGCCATTTAAAGTCATGAGACAATCACCGAGTATGTTGACCATCAAAATTTCTTCCCAGTGAGGTTAAACCCTTGGTTAAAAGAGTACATCTCTGTACATAATCCAGGGAATAGAAAATCCTTTACTACTTGGAGGGTGGGTGTGACTGAGGGTTTTGCTACCAGCTGGATAGTGTATACCAGTGGTTATAGATTGGACATGATTTTGGTCCCCAGGGGATAATTGGCAATGTCTGGAGATATTTTGATGATCAAATCTGGAGCGGAGAATATGCTACTGGTATCTAGTGGATAAAAGCCAGGGATGCTGCTAACATTCTGCAACATACGGGACATCCACACAGCAAAGAATTTTCTAGTCCCAAACATCCATGGTGTTAAGCTTGAGAAACCCTGGCTAAAGAGTCAGATACATGCGAAAGAGGTGATGCGAAGGACCTGAAAGAGGTAGTAACAGAACTCTCTTACAAGCAGTAACACTCCCACACAGAGCAACAGCAAGAGTTATATCCAATTCCGGACAATATGAGTTAACCAGGAGCAGATCTACCCTCCTATCTTACACGACTTGATGACCTCGAGACTGTCATACGGAGTGAAGTAAGTCAGGAAGAGAAAAAACAAATACTGTGTATTAACACATATGTGTAGGATCTATGCAATGTGGAAACACAGACACAGAAAACAAATGTCTGGACACCAAGCAGGGAAGGGGGAATGGGGTAAATTAGGAGACTGGGATTGGCATATATACCCTGCTATTTTAAAAATAGGTAACTAACGAGAACCTACTATACAGCAAAGCAGGGGGGTAGAATCTGTTTGTAGGACATATGTTAACCTTAAAAATGCATTCCAATACACATTGTTTTGGTTGTTTAGTCACTAAGTTGTGACTCCTTTCAACGCTATGGACTTTAGCCTGCCAGGCTCCTCTGTCCATGGGATTTTCCAGGCAAGAATACTGGAGTGGATTGCCATTTCCTCCTCCAGGGGATCTTCCCAATCAAGGGGTTGAACCCATGTCTCCTACACTGGCAAGTGGATTCTTTACTAACACTGAGCTACCTGGTAAGACTTCCAATACACATTAAGCACAGACAAATAATGTTTGATTCCACTTATGTGAGATACCTAGAACAGTCAAATTCATAGAATCAGAAAGTCATTGGTAGGTGTCAGAAGTGGGAAGTGGGAAGGAGGGGGTGGGGAATTAGTGTTGAATGAGAAAAGAGTTTCAGTTTAGGAATGAAGGTGAAAGACTGGGGAAATTGATGATGGGGAGAGCTGCACAACTATGTGAATGTACTCAGTGCTACTGAAATGTACAGTTAAATACGGTTAAAATAGTATATTTTATAGTATATGACTTTCACCAAAGTTTGAAAAAGAAACATTTTAAAAAGTAATCAGACAAATATATCTAAGACAACATTTATCAGACATTAGACAACTTGTGGGGAGGCAGGATGAAGCTATACACAGGCATCCTGAGCCTTCGGCCGAGTACTAACTTATACGTGCTTGAGAGGAAATGTTTGGGACATGTTTGACATCTACGAAAGATTGGGGGAAGAGCTACCAGAAAAGAGAATGGAACAATTTCCAGGGCTTCACAGGGCTGGGCACAGTTTACGTTCCCACACTCCAGAGTGGCATAATCTCTCGATACATGTGATGGATAGACTCCTCAGAAGCACACCGGCTTAGCTGTGGGGCCAAATCGGCCCTAGACTAAAGGCCCCTGTGACCAGCCCTAAGAAAACTTAAATCTTAAAAGGATCAGTCTGATTCCAAGCAATTTGCATACCAAGAAAAAAGTCAATAATCTATGAAGGAATATAGTAAAATCCAGGAACCAACAACATAAAAATACACAATATGCAGCATCAAGTTAAAAATCACTGGACAAGTTAGGCCCTCTCCAGTGGTCCAGTGGTCAATAATCTGCCTTTCAATGCAGGGGATGCAGGTTTGATCCCTGGTCTAGAAGATTCCGCATGCCTTGGAGCATCTAAGTCCATGCACCACAAACGCTGAGCCTGCCTGCTGCAACTACTGAAGACCACTCACCTAGAGCCTGTGCTCTGCAAAGAAAAGTAACTCCCACTCACCACGACGACAGAGCCCATGGGCAGCAACAGAGACCCAGCACAGCCAAAAATAAATAATAAATAAGTAAAAAACAAACAAACAAACAACTATCAGACAAGAAAATAAGCAGGAAAATAAGACCTGTAACCACAAGAAAGATCAATGAACAGAAACAGACCCAGAAATCACAGACATGATAGAAATACGAGACAAGGACATTTTTAAAAGATTTTATAAGTATGTTCTATACATTCAAGAAGGGGGAGGAAAACATGACAAAGAAAGCATAAAATATTGCATATTTTATAAAGAAAGCACAAAATATTGCAAGGGATGATAAATGTCTTCACTCTGGTGCTTATGAGCACGTGTTTTGCCGGGCACTGTGACAGGACAGATGGGTAAGACAGTCTCTGTTCTCCTGCAGCTCATGACTTAGTAGAAAAGGTAGCCGCAGAAATGATTAAATTTTTTAGACTGAAGACTGCCTGGGGAGATTAGAGGAATGCATGAAGGCTGTGGGTGGTGAGTACTTACTGTAGAGGTGAGGGATGGTGCAGTGCTCCGGGATATCCCTCAGCAGAGCTGGGGGATAGTTCTCTATCATGCGTGCACGCATGCTCACTTCAGTGATGTCCAACTCTTTGTGACCCTATAGACTGTAGCCCGCAGGCTCCTCTATCCATGGGATTCTTCAGGCAAGGATACTGGGGTGGGTTGCCATGTTCTCCTCCAGGGGATCTTCCCCACTCATGGATTGAACCCAGATCCCCTGCTTCTCCTGAATTACAGGCAGATTCTTTACCTACTGAGCGGCCTGGGAAGCCCCTCTCTATCATAGAGACAAATAATAATAGCCAACTTCATGCAGCAACAACAAAAGCACTTGCTGGATAACTATACGTAAAAACATATTGGAAGCTTAGCAACAAAAATAGCAAAATAGAGACATAAAAAAGAAATAAAACCTCCTCTCTTGAAAAGTGAAGGTGAAGTCACTCGGCCACGTCCAACTCTTTGGGACCCCGTGCAATATAGCCCACCAGGCTCTTCTGTCCATGGGATTTTCCAGGCAAGGGTACTGGAGTGGGTTGTCATTTCCTTCTCCAGGGGGTCTTCCCAACCCAGGGATCGAACCCCAGGGGGTCTTCCCGACCCAGGGATCGAACCCTGGTCTCCCGCATTGCAAGCAGACGCTTTACCATCTGAGCTACCAGAGAAGCCCCCCTCTCAAAGCCAGTGTTTATCGAATACTTAAAACTTTGTGTCATTTTGCCCTCTTAACAACTCAAGATAGGTACTATTATCACCCAGTTTGGGAGATCACAGTAATGTCTCTTGATCCTCTAGTCCTCCCTGTATGCATTCCCTTTGACTTGTGACTTTGAAATTTTCTGCTAAACAGAGTACATTCCCCGGCCCCTTCACTTTGGTGACATGACTTCTTTTGGCCAGTGAAGTATTCGCAGATGTGATGGGACCAAAAATTTGGAAAACACCAGTGCACTTGGGTTCATTTTCTTGAATATATGCCATTACATAAGCATATGTCTCTTAAGAATAGAGGATAAGAGACAAGTAGAATAGAGTCAACCCAACTAACCTGCAAACCTTCAGTGAGAAACAGAGCCCAGCCTAGATGAGCTAAACTCCAGCCCAACCCACCAATATGTGACCTGATAAATGTTTATTGCGCTGTCCCACTGATATTTTGGGCTTGTTGTTAGGCAGTAATAACTAACTGGTATGCACTGTCAAAGGAAAGAGAGGAGGTTAGAGCGATGCAAAGCTAGAGGGACATCCCTAGTAAACAGTAGGACTCAGATTTAAATTTACATCTGCCTGACACATTTACTGCTTCCTTGGAACCTCACTCCTGGGGATTTTCTCTAAGACCATAGTTCATAAAAAAGTTACATGCACATAAATATACACCGAAGTTTTTCTTAGGACCAAAAAAAAAGAAAAGAAAAGAAAATGACCTAAACATCCCAAAATGAGAAAAGTGCCTAAACAAACTATGATATACCATCTCAAAGGAAAAGTTCATGCTAATGAAATGGCTCAGTGGGTAAAGAATCCGCCTGCCAGTGCAGGAGACACAGGAGATGCAGTTTCAATCCCTAATTGCAAAGATTCCCTAGAGGAAGAAACGGCAACCCACTCCAGTATTCTTGCCAGGAAAAACGCATAGACAGATGAATCTGGCAGGCCACAAAGAGCTGGACACGCCTGAATGACCGACACATGCTTATAAAATGGCAATTAAGAATTTGCCACAGAAAGGGAAGTCTCTATTCTAATGGACATCTACAAAACTAAAATATATTTTGTAGGTCCACTCAAAGTAAAAATGTGTGCAGATATGCATATATGTGGGTTTTATACATATATGCAAATAGAAAAGGACAGAAAAGCAGCTTATTAAATGAAATCAACTTCACAGAATTGTGGGATTAGAAGTGATGTATTCTAGTCTTCTAATTTTCCATTGCTGTAATAAAAACAGTGATTAAGCTGACACAGACACAGCTCTGGTGTCACACTTCATCCACTCAGAGGGCTTACCCAGCCGCCCACCATCTCACCCACACCAAGCTTTTGCAGCCTGCAGGATGCCCAGGCCTCACAGGGATCTTTCTCTCTAGTGCCGCGAGCTTCAAGAGCACCTTCACATGAGAAGCCCCCACTCGGGGTGCACGGCTTACGCTCATCTTAGCACAAGAAGGGGGAAGGCCCTCAGTCTCCAAAAGTAAAAGTGAAGTCACTCAGTTGTGTCTGACTTTTTGCAACCCCATGGACTGTAGCCTACCAGCTTCCCCAATCCATGGACTTTTCCAGACAAGAATACTGGAGTGGGTTGCCATTTCCTTCTCCAGGGGATCTTCCCAACCCAGGGATTAAACCCAGGTCTCCTGCATTGCAGGCAGATGCTTTACCGTCTGAGCCACCAGGGAAGACCTCAGTCTCCAGATATGTTGATTTGTTAACCAGGACAGATTTCTCCATCAATAAATTCTTTCACATCAAAGCTGGAGACAATCTTAGCCTGCTTGTCAACCCGGTTAGAGAATGAGAAGAGGGTCTGGATGCTATCGAGGGGCATGTGGCTCCTTCCTTCAGCCTTTCCAGCCTCGTACCCACTGCAGGGACGCTGGGCGGTGCCATGGCTCCCTGCTGGCCGTGATGCGTATGTCGTCCCCTCGATCTCCGTGCGATGGTGTCACGTCCTTTCCCAGGCGGCCTTAGAGAAGCTGAGCACTTTGCCCCAAGTGGACTCGGGCGGTGTGTGTGTGTGTGTTAGGTGCTCGGTCGTGTCCAGCGCTTGGCGATAGTATTGGATTCATCAGTAAACGAGTCGATACCAAGGTTAACTTCCCCTCAGGTGATGAAAACCCAATTCTTCGGCCTTCCCTGATTGTCTAGTGGTTAAGAATCTTCCTGCCAATGCAGGGCACACAGGTCCAACTCCTAGTCTGGGAAGATCCCACAGGTCCCAGGGCCACCAAGGCCAAGCCCTGCAACAAGAGGAGCCACGGCAGCGAGGGGCCCACGCCCCACAGCCAGAGGGCAGCCCCCGCTCAGGGCAACCGGACAACACCGACACACACCAGCAAGGGTCCAGCGCGGCCAGAAACACATGCAAACCGTTAAAGAAGATTCTCGGAAACTCCAGCTGGAAGGTCCTCAAGTGCCTTGAAGAAAGGTGAGGAAATACTGTTTGGGGGCATCTGAGAGGGACCTTCTTGNGTTTTTACAGCGATGAAAGAATTTCCACCTGACGTAAATGTCAAAGCACGGGGAAGGGATAAAGCGCCTCCGTGTAACTCGTAATCCCCACCTCTTCCGCATCTCTTCCTCGATTTCTCCTCCCATCTCACAGAAGGAGACACAAACGAAGTCTCTTATTTGGCCCGTGACTGAGGAAGAGTTCCTGAAAGCTGACTTGAGAAAGGGATTGCACACGGAACGTAATGAAAAACATCTCCGTCAGCATGCATTACATGGTGATGATGGTCTGCCTGATGTTTTGAAGTTGTTAATGTGTTCCATCAGAGGTTAGATCGCATCACCAACTCAATGGACATGAATTTGAGCCCAACTCTGGGAGGTAGTGGGGGACAGAGGAGCCTGGTATGCTGCATTCCATGGGGTCACAAAGAGTCGGACAGGGTGTAGAGACTGAACGTTTGAGTTAGCCAGAAAGTGGAACTTACCCAACCAGGGGACCGTAGATTAAACCTGTTGTGCCCCTTGCAGTGAAAGCACAGAGCCTTAATCTGGGATCATGAAGGAAGTTCAGCGAAATTTCTTTTTCACTTTTTATTTTGTTTTGGTGTATGAATGAATGAATGAAGTTGCTCAGTAGTGTCTGACTCTTTGCGACCCCATGGATTGTAACCTACCAGGCTCTTCCATCCATGGGGTTCTCCAGGCAACAGTACTGGAGTGGATTGCCATTTCCTTCTCCAGGGGAATCTTCCCACCCCAGGGATCGAACCTGGGTCTCCCGCATTGTATAGCCGATTAATAAACTTGTGACAGTTTCGGGTGAACAGCGAAGGGACTCAGCCATACGTATACATGTATCCATGCTTCCCCAAATTCCCCTCCCATCCAGGCTGCCACATTGAGCAGAGTTCCCTGTGCTGGACACTTTTAGTTCCTTGGTGTTATCAGTTTTAAATATAGTGTGTCCATCCGACACGTCCATACAAGTCCATCCCAAACTCCCTAACTCTCTTCCCCCTGACAACCATAAGTTCATTCTCTAAGTCTGTGAGTCGCTTTCTGTTTTGTAAGTAGGTTCACTTGTATAATTTCTTTATAGATTCTACATATCAGGGTTGTCATAGCGTACAGGGAAATGTTTTTAATGACTGGGTGCAGGAGAGGGGTTGCAGGTGTGTGATCAACTTAAGGACATTATTCTGCTTGGTTGGTGGTGAGGTAACCAAGTGGTATTTTGGGAGTCAGCCTCATCGGACTTCTGGTTCTATCGGGTCTGGAATGCTTGTGGTCAACGTGAAGTAAGCTTCCTTCACTTGGTGGGGTTTCGGTATCCGCAAAACGGCTCAAAGACACAGCTCAGAATATTATCTGTAGCCCCTGAGGAGGAAACAGCCATCCTTGATTTTGTTTAATGGATAAACTTATTATTTTGTCTTCCTTGACCGTTTTCCCATCTTTCTGCATTCTCTCCCTTTTCAGATTAAGCTTGCTTTATGGATCTCGGGGAAAGCCTAGGAGGCTAAAGTCTTCAAAGAATCAGGAGGAAGTCAGAGGACACAGGGGAGGTCCATCTTGGGAAAGTCCCATAGGGCTCTGCTTGATTCCAATATGAAGTGTTTATGTGTGTTTGATGGCTAAGCTGGGCACTTGTTCTAAACTCTCTTTCAGCCTAAAATTACTGCAGCCATGGATAGGATGTCCCATTGAGCTTGTACCTTTTTGGTTTCTTCCATGTTGGAAGAGAAAATACTATTTCCTAAGGTGGAATGAAAGATGCTTACTCCTTGGAAGAAAAGTTATGACCAACCTAGANGCAGCATCAAGTTAAAAATCACTGGACAAGTTAGGCCCTCTCCAGTGGTCCAGTGGTCAATAATCTGCCTTTCAATGCAGGGGATGCAGGTTTGATCCCTGGTCTAGAAGATTCCGCATGCCTTGGAGCATCTAAGTCCATGCACCACAAACGCTGAGCCTGCCTGCTGCAACTACTGAAGACCACTCACCTAGAGCCTGTGCTCTGCAAAGAAAAGTAACTCCCACTCACCACGACGACAGAGCCCATGGGCAGCAACAGAGACCCAGCACAGCCAAAAATAAATAATAAATAAGTAAAAAACAAACAAACAAACAACTATCAGACAAGAAAATAAGCAGGAAAATAAGACCTGTAACCACAAGAAAGATCAATGAACAGAAACAGACCCAGAAATCACAGACATGATAGAAATACGAGACAAGGACATTTTTAAAAGATTTTATAAGTATGTTCTATACATTCAAGAAGGGGGAGGAAAACATGACAAAGAAAGCATAAAATATTGCATATTTTATAAAGAAAGCACAAAATATTGCAAGGGATGATAAATGTCTTCACTCTGGTGCTTATGAGCACGTGTTTTGCCGGGCACTGTGACAGGACAGATGGGTAAGACAGTCTCTGTTCTCCTGCAGCTCATGACTTAGTAGAAAAGGTAGCCGCAGAAATGATTAAATTTTTTAGACTGAAGACTGCCTGGGGAGATTAGAGGAATGCATGAAGGCTGTGGGTGGTGAGTACTTACTGTAGAGGTGAGGGATGGTGCAGTGCTCCGGGATATCCCTCAGCAGAGCTGGGGGATAGCTCTCTATCATGCGTGCACGCATGCTCACTTCAGTGATGTCCAACTCTTTGTGACCCTATAGACTGTAGCCCGCAGGCTCCTCTATCCATGGGATTCTTCAGGCAAGGATACTGGGGTGGGTTGCCATGTTCTCCTCCAGGGGATCTTCCCCACTCATGGATTGAACCCAGATCCCCTGCTTCTCCTGAATTACAGGCAGATTCTTTACCTACTGAGCGGCCTGGGAAGCCCCTCTCTATCATAGAGACAAATAATAATAGCCAACTTCATGCAGCAACAACAAAAGCACTTGCTGGATAACTATACGTAAAAACATATTGGAAGCTTAGCAACAAAAATAGCAAAATAGAGACATAAAAAAGAAATAAAACCTCCTCTCTTGAAAAGTGAAGGTGAAGTCACTCGGCCACGTCCAACTCTTTGGGACCCCGTGCAATATAGCCCACCAGGCTCTTCTGTCCATGGGATTTTCCAGGCAAGGGTACTGGAGTGGGTTGTCATTTCCTTCTCCAGGGGGTCTTCCCAACCCAGGGATCGAACCCCAGGGGGTCTTCCCGACCCAGGGATCGAACCCTGGTCTCCCGCATTGCAAGCAGACGCTTTACCATCTGAGCTACCAGAGAAGCCCCCCTCTCAAAGCCAGTGTTTATCGAATACTTAAAACTTTGTGTCATTTTGCCCTCTTAACAACTCAAGATAGGTACTATTATCACCCAGTTTGGGAGATCACAGTAATGTCTCTTGATCCTCTAGTCCTCCCTGTATGCATTCCCTTTGACTTGTGACTTTGAAATTTTCTGCTAAACAGAGTACATTCCCCGGCCCCTTCACTTTGGTGACATGACTTCTTTTGGCCAGTGAAGTATTCGCAGATGTGATGGGACCAAAAATTTGGAAAACACCAGTGCACTTGGGTTCATTTTCTTGAATATATGCCATTACATAAGCATATGTCTCTTAAGAATAGAGGATAAGAGACAAGTAGAATAGAGTCAACCCAACTAACCTGCAAACCTTCAGTGAGAAACAGAGCCCAGCCTAGATGAGCTAAACTCCAGCCCAACCCACCAATATGTGACCTGATAAATGTTTATTGCGCTGTCCCACTGATATTTTGGGCTTGTTGTTAGGCAGTAATAACTAACTGGTATGCACTGTCAAAGGAAAGAGAGGAGGTTAGAGCGATGCAAAGCTAGAGGGACATCCCTAGTAAACAGTAGGACTCAGATTTAAATTTACATCTGCCTGACACATTTACTGCTTCCTTGGAACCTCACTCCTGGGGATTTTCTCTAAGACCATAGTTCATAAAAAAGTTACATGCACATAAATATACACCGAAGTTTTTCTTAGGACCAAAAAAAAAGAAAAGAAAAGAAAATGACCTAAACATCCCAAAATGAGAAAAGTGCCTAAACAAACTATGATATACCATCTCAAAGGAAAAGTTCATGCTAATGAAATGGCTCAGTGGGTAAAGAATCCGCCTGCCAGTGCAGGAGACACAGGAGATGCAGTTTCAATCCCTAATTGCAAAGATTCCCTAGAGGAAGAAACGGCAACCCACTCCAGTATTCTTGCCAGGAAAAACGCATAGACAGATGAATCTGGCAGGCCACAAAGAGCTGGACACGCCTGAATGACCGACACATGCTTATAAAATGGCAATTAAGAATTTGCCACAGAAAGGGAAGTCTCTATTCTAATGGACATCTACAAAACTAAAATATATTTTGTAGGTCCACTCAAAGTAAAAATGTGTGCAGATATGCATATATGTGGGTTTTATACATATATGCAAATAGAAAAGGACAGAAAAGCAGCTTATTAAATGAAATCAACTTCACAGAATTGTGGGATTAGAAGTGATGTATTCTAGTCTTCTAATTTTCCATTGCTGTAATAAAAACAGTGATTAAGCTGACACAGACACAGCTCTGGTGTCACACTTCATCCACTCAGAGGGCTTACCCAGCCGCCCACCATCTCACCCACACCAAGCTTTTGCAGCCTGCAGGATGCCCAGGCCTCACAGGGATCTTTCTCTCTAGTGCCGCGAGCTTCAAGAGCACCTTCACATGAGAAGCCCCCACTCGGGGTGCACGGCTTACGCTCATCTTAGCACAAGAAGGGGGAAGGCCCTCAGTCTCCAAAAGTAAAAGTGAAGTCACTCAGTTGTGTCTGACTTTTTGCAACCCCATGGACTGTAGCCTACCAGCTTCCCCAATCCATGGACTTTTCCAGACAAGAATACTGGAGTGGGTTGCCATTTCCTTCTCCAGGGGATCTTCCCAACCCAGGGATTAAACCCAGGTCTCCTGCATTGCAGGCAGATGCTTTACCGTCTGAGCCACCAGGGAAGACCTCAGTCTCCAGATATGTTGATTTGTTAACCAGGACAGATTTCTCCATCAATAAATTCTTTCACATCAAAGCTGGAGACAATCTTAGCCTGCTTGTCAACCCGGTTAGAGAATGAGAAGAGGGTCTGGATGCTATCGAGGGGCATGTGGCTCCTTCCTTCAGCCTTTCCAGCCTCGTACCCACTGCAGGGACGCTGGGCGGTGCCATGGCTCCCTGCTGGCCGTGATGCGTATGTCGTCCCCTCGATCTCCGTGCGATGGTGTCACGTCCTTTCCCAGGCGGCCTTAGAGAAGCTGAGCACTTTGCCCCAAGTGGACTCGGGCGGTGTGTGTGTGTGTGTTAGGTGCTCGGTCGTGTCCAGCGCTTGGCGATAGTATTGGATTCATCAGTAAACGAGTCGATACCAAGGTTAACTTCCCCTCAGGTGATGAAAACCCAATTCTTCGGCCTTCCCTGATTGTCTAGTGGTTAAGAATCTTCCTGCCAATGCAGGGCACACAGGTCCAACTCCTAGTCTGGGAAGATCCCACAGGTCCCAGGGCCACCGAGGCCAAGCCCTGCAACAAGAGGAGCCACGGCAGCGAGGGGCCCACGCCCCACAGCCAGAGGGCAGCCCCCGCTCAGGGCAACCGGACAACACCGACACACACCAGCAAGGGTCCAGCGCGGCCAGAAACACATGCAAACCGTTAAAGAAGATTCTCGGAAACTCCAGCTGGAAGGTCCTCAAGTGCCTTGAAGAAAGGTGAGGAAATACTGTTTGGGGGCATCTGAGAGGGACCTTCTTGTAGAAAGCAACGGCACCCCACTCCAGTACTCTTGCCCGGAAAATACCATAGATGGAGGAGCCTGGTAGGCTGCAGTCCATGGGGTCGCTAAGAGTCGGACACGACTGAGCGACTTCCCTTTCACTTTTCCCTTTCCTGCATTGGAGAAGGAAATGGCAGCCCACTCCAGTGTTCTTGCCTGGAGAATCCCAGGGACGGGGGAGCCTGGTGGGCTGCCATCTATGGGCCTGCACAGAGTCGGACGCGACTGAAGTGACTTAGCAGCAGCAGCAGGATTGGATGAGTTCACAAGAGTGTGGCCCCCATAACGGGATTAGTGCCCTTAAAATGCATTGCAACATATACTAGGTGCAGACAAATACAGTCTGATTCCACTTATACAAGATACCTAGAATGGTCAAGTTTACAGAGTCACAAAGTACCTGGNCAGCCCACTCCAGTGTTCTTGCCTGGAGAATCCCAGGGACGGGGGAGCCTGGTGGGCTGCCATCTATGGGCCTGCACAGAGTCGGACGCGACTGAAGTGACTTAGCAGCAGCAGCAGGATTGGATGAGTTCACAAGAGTGTGGCCCCCATAACGGGATTAGTGCCCTTAAAATGCATTGCAACATATACTAGGTGCAGACAAATACAGTCTGATTCCACTTATACAAGATACCTAGAATGGTCAAGTTTACAGAGTCACAAAGTACCTGGATAGATGCCAGGGGCCAGGGGGTGGCAAAGGTGGGGAGGGGGACTGGGGAGTTAGTGTTTGATGGGAACAGAGCTTCAGTTCAAGAAAGTGAAAAATTCAGGAGATGGATGGTGGTGAGAGCTGCACGCCAATGTGAACATCCTTGGAGCCACTGAACTGTGCAGCTGAATATGGTTATGAGGCTTTGACCACAATACTTCCCAGCCTCCAGAACCAACAAATGTTTAACCCACACCATCTATGGTATTTTGCTACAGCAGCCTGAGCAGACTAAGTCTGCTTCAGTAGGCTAAAGGAAGCTCCTTTTCTCTCTCAAATGGCGCCTCTGGATTATTCACCCCTAGAGAGGGGGAAAGAGCAATCCCTGAAATTACCCTGTAAACTCCACCCTGTGAGACAGCTAGCATGGCCTTTCTCTGGTACCACAGTTACGCTGCATGCCTATTTCTCCTACACTGGGACCTTCTGGAGGACAAGGACTTTTCCACTGGATTCATCTTTGTGTTCCCAGTAATAGCACATGCACAGCATGGAGTAGAAACTCAATGACTATACGTCAACTGGAACTCCACTAAAACAGCCCCACTCAAACAGGTTTTATCGAAGGACTACCCTGGTGGTTCAGTGGTTAAGAATCTGCTATCCCATGCAGGGGACACAGGTTCAATCCCTAGTCTGGGAACTAAGATCCCGCATGCTGTGGGGCGTCTAAGCCCAACTAGAAAAGTCTGCAACAAAGAGCCTGTGCAGCCAATATATAGAAAGAGGCTTTATTGTTAAAATAAATTAAAAATATAGGACAGTAGATTCAGTATTGTTTAAAATTCCCATGTATTTACTTCAGCTTATTTACTAATTTTCTAGTTATTTTATCAATTCTTGACGAGGGATATTGAAATCTTTAATTCTTTGCAATTCTGTTAGTTTTTCCTTATGTATTTTGAAGTTCT
Organism: Neotragus pygmaeus; assembly: GCA_006410875.1. Classification (NCBI taxonomy): domain Eukaryota; kingdom Metazoa; phylum Chordata; class Mammalia; order Artiodactyla; family Bovidae; genus Neotragus; species Neotragus pygmaeus. The sequence continues at coordinate 121,994 of SJYV01044791.1, read as the reverse complement.
CTTATTCGATACATAAATATTTAGAAATCTTATGTTTTCTTGATGAATGGAGCCCTTTATTATTATAAAATAATCTTTATCTAAGGCAATAGCCTTTTCTCTAAAACCTATTTCATCTCATATCAATACAGCTATGTTAGCACAGTTTTGAGTAATGTTCAGTTCAGTTCAGTCACTCAGTCATGTCCGACTCTTTGCGACCCCATGAATTGCAGCAGGCCAGGCCTNTGCAATGAACATTGGGGTACATGTGTCTCTTTCAATTCTGGTTTCCTCGGTGTGTATGCCCAGCAGTGGGATTGCTGGGTCATAAGGCAGTTCTATTTGCAATTTTTTAAGGAATCTCCACACTGTTTTCCATAGTGGCTGTACTAGTTTGCATTCCCACCAACAGTGTAAGAGGGTTCCCTTTTCTCCACATCCTCTCCAGCATTTATTGCTTGTAGACTTCTGGATCGCAGCCATTCTGACTGGTGTGAAATGGTACCTCATTGTTTTTAAACTGCCATCTTGTAGCTCCATACCAACTACTCATATCTGGCTCTAAGTGACCTAGGACAATTTGTAGACTGAAAGAGCTGGATCTTTATGTCATTCCAGCAAAGAAATAACTTTTATTGTATTCATTTTAAAGGGAAAACAGGCCCCTACTTGCCTGTGCTATTGTTTTCTTAATGTCCACTGCCTCTATGAAGCATTTTATGATTGATGCAGCTTTGATTTTATTTTCCCACAAATTCCACTTAGGGTTGATCTGCCAGACTCAGGAAAATGCTTTTTGAAAAATCCATAATGATTACGTAAGTTTTTCTCCCTGCTGACAACTCTTTATGTTTATTAATCACTGCCTGGAAATGAACACGTATTGTCAGTAGTGAGTACTGCATAGCAATCTCAGATTTGGCATTTTAGGTATGACAGCGAAGATTCCAAGGGGTAAAGAAGACTATAATACGCAGGTAGCAGGCATTTGGGGAATTATTGTATGGAACTGCTTCTTCCCAAAGACACTGTTAAGTTCACTGTCACTGCCACAGGCCTGGAGGGCTGCATAAGCTGAGGTCAGCAGCAGCCCCACTGCTTCCCCGTAGGTTCAGCATCTGTCATTTTGACCCGATGGTGTGTTTAGGCAGGAACGCTGAAGAGCTGTTCTATGCTCTGGGGATGGAAACACTGCTGGGTTTTGTTTGGTACGACTATAAATAATTGTTATGTTTCTATTGAATACATTATCGGTACTTAATAAACAACATTTACAAGATGGAAAATATTCTAGCCCCAAGGCACAGAGTTTGTAGATGGTTTCGGTCTGAGTGTAGTAAACTGACTTCAAGATGCTACAGGAGTTAAAAAACAAAAGTGATAAAAATTGCTTGCGAGCACAACATAACTCTCTTCAGCAGCGGTGATCCGTAATTCCAAAACCCTTTGTGAAGACTTCTGAAAGCTGGAGAGAGATCCTGGGCCACCTGGGCTCGACAGTAGAACACAGGTGTTGGCCTGCCCAAGCTTTACTCCCCAAAACCACACAGAACGAGTCGGGAAAATGGAAGTCACTCGTGCAGGAAGGCATTCAGTAAGAGCGCTTCACTTGTGGAAGGTCTGAAAGAACAAGGAGTGTAGAAAGTGCTCCACAGCAGGACTTTCAAACAGAAAGCTTAGAAGGGTGGGATGTTTGAATTTCCAGTAGCCAAGATCCAGTGCATGCCTTACATCTGGTTTCTTTATAAAGCATTTGAAAGTCTTATGCCAAGCAATTTATCCTTGCTTTCTGAGAAATTCTTCCTGATAATTCACTGGAAACAAGCTCTTTCCTGCTTTGAATACATATCGGGTGTAACTGTCCTCTTGTATAGTAGTTCAGTTCAGATCAGTTCAGTTGCTCAGTCGTGTCCGATTCTTTGTGACCCCATGAATCGCAGCACGGCAGGCCTCCCTGTCCATCACCAACTCCCGGAGTTAACTTGGACTCATGTCCATCGAGTCAGTGATGCCATCCCACCATCTCATCCTCTGTCGTCCCCTTCTCCTCCTGCCCCCAATCCCTCCCAGCATCAGAGTCTTTTCCAATGACTCAACTCTTCGCATGAGGTGGCCAAAGTACTAGAGTTTCAGCTTCAGCATCATTCCTTCCAAAGAACACCCAGGGCTGATCTCCTTTAGAATGGACTGGTTGGATCTCCTTGCAGTCCAAGGGACTCTCAAGAGTCTTCTCCAACACCACANTCTATAGCTTTCCACAACCTTTCAGCTTTTGAATACAAATGCTTCCATATGATGAATTTATCTCTTATGTTTTATAGCTCAAGTGCGATTGAACAAACTAGTACGTCTTATTCTTTTCTGGACCAACCCCATCTTTGCTCTTTTTACAGCTCTTTCTATCTCTTCTTGGTAGAGAGTCAGTCCTCAGACCCCATTCAAGGAGGTCTGTTGAAGTGAGTTAGTTGTATATATACAGTTTTATTCGGTGTGACTATGAGTCACTCGGAGTGTCTGAAGTTAACGCTAGTATTTACAGAGTGGCCTGCCAACTCAGCCCTCTGTCTCTTCATTTCTCATCTGGGAATCCCTTTGTTCTTTGCTTCTAAATGTCTTGCTCCCCATGCTGTTATTTAATTCTGGAAATGGCACAGGAACCACATTTAAATGATAATAATGTACAAATAAATATGTCTTTGACCCGATGTACATATAACTTCCTTAGGACATTGTTGTGTTTGTCAGTTGCTGGAATCTGCAGAGAGAATGGGATAATTCACTCTGCAGTGAATTTGGTGCTTATGTTACATGTACTTGGCCTTTGTGAAATTTGGTTCAGAGAGATGTTTTCAGGAAAGCTAATTTCCCATTACTCAGGACAAAAACGTGCTTGGATGCATTCCAAGACACACATGGTTAGAGCAGTTTTCATGGATGGTATGTTAGGGGTGCATGGAGATGAAACACTGATTCAATGCAGATGACCTCTGGTCCTGTCTTGAGCCCTGATCAGTGCTTATCCATTTGATCTGGGATAATAACTATCTTTTTGGTTGACTCCAGTGATTGTCAACTAGGAATAATTTTGCCCCAGAGGGGACATTTAGCAATGTCCGCAGACAACTTTGGTTGTCACAGTTGCGGAAGATTTTACTGGTTAAACATCCTATAATGCTTTGCGTCCTAATGCTATTAAATGTCCTACAACACACAGGATCCGGCCCCATCCAAAGAGTTTCCCAGTCTAAAAATGTCAACAATGTCAAGATTATAGCTTTGCTGTATTCAATCAGCCCTTTATTCATTTTACTAATTGAGGCTGAAAGTGAAGATGGCACAATACCAGATAGCATGGTGTAATTCGGTCCAAATAATACTTTCTCTGAGAAGGGTAGTGATGCGCTCTCTCCTTGTTAATTCTTGGATTTGCTTATGGAAGAATCTGGCTAGTGAATCTCAGGACAGGCATTTTCTCTCCAGACCCACCTCCTCCTCACTCCCACTGGCAGTGTGCTTCTGAGCCCTGAGAACCAGGTGGCAGTGATCAATGCAACTTGCTTTGATGTCTTCCTGAGGCTGGAGGAACTGCTGAACTCTGTGAGTGACACTTGCCTGGAGGCAAAGTGTATTATAACTCACAAATGGGAGAAGGAGACCAATTAGAGTTGATTAAAAATAGAACACACTGTGGGAAACATTTGGGGTCCAAAATCATTCAGGAAGCAAAGGTATGCTCGCCAAGATCAAGCTGTGCCAAAAATGAAAATGGCCAGTCTGCCCTATGATTTATGTGTGTACATGTTAAGTAACTTAATTCATGTCCAGCTGTTTGCGATCCTATGTACTGTAGTCCACCAGGCCCCTCATCCATGGGATACTCCAGGCAAGAGTACTGGAGTGGGTTGCCATGCCTTCCTCCAGGGAATCTTCCCAACCCAGGGGCTGAACTCGCGTCTTGTAGGTCTTCTGGATTGGCAAGTAGGCTCTTTATTACTAGTGCCACCTGGGAAGCCCCCTATGGTTTACAGTTTATTATAAAAGAGGCTTTTGATGATTTCGTGCAACTATAGGCTAATATAAGTGTTTCTGAACTTGTTGAAGATAGGCTAGGCTAAGCCATGATGTTTGGTAGGTTAGGTGCATTTAATGCATTTTGCACTTCTGATGTTTTCAACTTAGAATTTCAGGATGTAACCCCATTTAAGTTGAGAATGATCTGTAGATGTTTGATGACTATTCATCCATCTTCCCCCACTGCTTCCTGTGGATAGGAGCTCACAGGAGAAGATAAAATAGAAAGGTTTTACAAAGAACTGTGGTCCTCTGTGATTTTTATCCTGTTCTTACTTTTTCTGCATGATGGTTAGATTGTAGAGCTGAATTTTGATCTGCCAGTGAGGCCAGATGTTGGGTTTAACTCCAGAGAGAGTTGAATTTCCATTCTAGTTCTACTACTCATAAGCTGTGTGCTCCTAGGCAAGTTATCTAGCTTCCTTGAACCTTGGTTCTCCCTTCAATGTGATGCAGAAAATGCTCTCTATCTGCTGTGAACATGAAAGGTGATATCGTTTGTAAACCTACTAGCACAATTTTGGCACACACGACAAATGGCCCCTGACTTACAGGGATTCGATTTGTGATTTTTCAGTGTTATGATGGTGTGAAAGCAATATGCATTTAGTAGAAACCCCACTTTGAATCTGGATCTTTTCCTGCCTAATGATGTGTGATATGGTACTCTCTCTTGATGCTGGACAGCACGCATGAACCTCAGCTCCTAGTCTCCTTGTCAGCCACATCATCATTGAGGAGGTAAACACCAGGTATGCTGACAACCATTCTGAGCCCAGATAACCATGCTGTTTACACTTTCAAGAAAATATTCAATATATTAGATGAGCTGTTAAACACTTTATTATAAAATAAGCTTTCTATGATTTTGCCCAAGTGTAGGCTAATGCAAGTGTTCTGAGCATGTTGAAGGGAGGTGAGGCTAAGCTATGGAGTTTGACGCAAGCTCCAGGAGATAGAGAAGGACAGAGGAGCCTGGCGCGCTGCAGTCCATGGGGTCTCCAAGAGTCGGACATGACTTAGGTGCTGAAGAACAGCAATAAAATGATAATCAGGAGAGGACCCAGATTTTGTGGGGCTTGAAGCTTATATAACTTTGGGCTTCCTCGTTAAAAAAAAGAGTTGTTGTTTATTGTTTAGTCACTAAGTTGTGTCCGACTCTTTTGCAGCCCGATGGGCTGTCCATGGGACTGCCCAGGCAAGAATACTGGAGTGGGTTACCATTTCCTTCTCCAGGGGATCTTACAGACCTAGGAACTGAGGCTGTGGCTTCTGCCATATCTCCTGCATTGTGGGCATGTTTTTTTTTTTTTTTTAATCGCTGAGCCACAAGGAAGAGTACAAAATTACAAATACAGAATTAAACATGAATGAGAATATTTATTTAGAATAAGAGACCTTTACAAAGTAATGACTTTTTAGAAAGCTGACAGATAATGCAGGCCTCACGAAATCCAGAAAAATAATGTATTTAATTGACTTCCTGGCATTTCTTTATAATCCTTTTAATCATAACTTTTTGGGGCTGACTGTTCTTTGCCATATTCACAGGACATGTTACTCTATCCTTTTCCATAGAGAATAAGGACAGTTCAACCTCTTCCTGGCATGGCCGATCAAAATTTATTTTTCACTGTTGATAATCAAAGAAAATGTTCTTTCAGTGTCCTAACTTTGTTTTGGGGTCATGTCAGGTAAATTTTTAGAATTATTGTCAAATTGGGGAAAGCTTCCATTGAGTTTGTTTTAACAGAGCTGTAAGTTCTGAAAGGACATGTTCTAGACCACTTTCTGGCTTTGCCCCCTCTGTATCTCGTTGCTCCTCCATCCCTGACATCCAGGGCTGGATGCTGTGGGCGACATTTCCATAATGATGAGGCCTTCATGTCATGATGGTGGGGAATCTGCATATGTGGGAACATTTCTGGAAGCCCTTGTTGTGCCAAGATGACTAACAGAACTTAAGTATGCATGTGTACGTGCTAAGTCGCTTCAGCCACGTCTGACTTTGTTATCCCCATGGACTGCAGCCCCCCAGGCTCCTCTGTCCATTGGATTCTCCAGGCAAGAATACTGGACTGGGTTGCCATTTCCTCCTCCAGGGGATCTTCCCGATCCAGGGATTGAACCCGCATCTCCTGCAGTTCCTGTGTTGGAGGCAGACTCTTTACTACTGAGCCACCATGGAAGGCAATCTTAAGTATACACAAGAGTTACTGTAAATCATAGGGATAAATCCAGCTAAACCCAGGTTACCTAGGTTCTCAGCTCAATTCCAGTGTCACTCAATTTGCAGGCAAAGTACTTGTATTAATAGGAGGTTGAAGAAGAAATAAATAGGGGTCTTAATTGTAGTCAAAATATTTTCCATCTGCAAATTATACAAAAACATATGACAATGTAAACGTGTAGCTAGGACCCCTCCCAGTTCTTGAAAGAATTCCATGGAAGTGAGGGACTCTGAAGCTTGAACTCCGTGAAGTTCATGGTTAATCTACCACTGATAATAATAAATAACTCCGAGAAGGGAATGAGTAGACTTGGGAACTAGCTCTGCAAACTTGGGTAAAATCATTTCATTTTTTATGAGCTTTCCCCCCCCCATTTTTAAAGTGAAGATGGTGATGTTGTAAGGTCTCAGATACCCATAGCAGTGGGCGACTCTGAGAACTGTTTCAGAGCATGCCTAGAGGGGCCAGGGAAGATTGTGAAAGAGCAAGAAGAAATAGTCTCCACATTAAGACTGTCCCTTCCTCCCTCTCTCCTGCAGCAAAGGTTTGCTTAGCAAAGGAATCCTGAGTTTCCCCAGCACAGCAGAGCTATGAAAACTCCGTGCCACTGAGTATTGCTACAATTACTGGCTGTGACAGACCTATCTTTTATTTCCCTGGGAGTGAGATGTAAGGAATGAACTGAGCTGTCAGAATGACTTACCCAGACATCCCTCCTTTGAAAGTCATCAGGGCAGGAGGAGAATTGTCTTGGAGGCAGCAGGGCTCAGGCCAGTTCCCTGGGTGGTCCTGAGAAATTCTGGTTTCTGACAGTGCCCAAGAGTCAGATCAGACTGCGAGTGTGGGAGGGTTCCAGTGCTTTCTTGCTTCACCTCTTGACCTTTAATTCCTCTCATTTGATGAATGGATTGGGAGTGAGAGAAAAGAGGGTGATGACTAGTCTTGCCTGGACAATATACACTTTGAATGTACTTTTGGTATTAAAACTCATTTTTTAAAAAAACTTAAATTCATTCTGATCTTAGCCAGCTTGAACATACATAAAATTCTTTTTCCAAGATTCCTTTTCCACAAGGCTACAACTTTTTGATATATGCTTAGTACTTGTCCTGTGTGTTTTCTCATTCTACAACAGCCAGTCCCTTTACACGCTTTTGGTGCACACTTGTTCCTTTTCACCCTTACTTTTGTAAGTGGTTTTACTTATTTACTTCTTAACCCTTAGAATCCTGTATTCCTAGTGAAAACTAAGAAGAAAGCAATCACAGACTGTCTGTTACATTAGCATTCTATGCACTAGCAAATGTATAAACATGTTTCATAATTTCTAGTACTTGTATATTCCTCCTCAAAGTGAAATTTTCAATACAGCACAATATGTGTTTACTTAAAGACCCATTTTTGTTACTCTGTAAAAGGAAGCCAGAAGTGGATAAACCTATGGTCAATAATTAATGTTTCAGAATTTCAGCTTGTTTGGAAATGAACTAGAAATTCAATGGACATTTAATATTTAACTTATATCAGTATAACCTTCAAGTTATTTTTAAGTAGACATACCATAAAACATAATTATTGTTGAAAATTTAAATTATAAACTTTTATCCATTATCTATTTACTTGTTTTTAACAATTATATTTATATTATTATAAAAATTTCATGAGACATGAAAGAGCTAACCATCACCTTTCTTTGCTGACAAAGGTATCTTTTTTGCTGACAAATTCTATAACACAAAAATCGTGAGCTTGTTTGATTTCGGTAAAGCTAGGTGGAATAAAACATTTATATTTAATGCTGATAATTCTACCGATATACCTATTTTAATTAAACCAACAAGCTTAAACTAGCTTTTATTTACCAAAAGCTTCCCAGTGGCTCAGCGGTAAAGAATTCACCTGTCAGTGCAGGAGCTGCAGGAGACGTGGGTTCAATCCCTAGGTCAGGAAGATCCCCTGGAGGTGTGAGAGGCAACCCACTGCAGTATTCTTGCCTGAAAAATTCCATGGACAGAGGAGCCTGGAGGGCTACTGCCCTTGGGGTCCCAAAGAGTCGGGCACAACTGAGCAACTGAACACACGGGCACAATCCTACGCCAGGGGAGCTGGAGCAACATTTGGGTTAGTTTCTGTGTTTCTGAGAATACACTTTTTGAAATTTATAATGCTTGTTTGTCTTTGAAAGTGTGAAAGTGTTATTTGCTCAGTTGTGTCTGATTCTTTGTTTTTAAAAATTTGTTTTAATTTGCTTATCTTTAAGCATATTAAGTAGAGCTCTTTAAAAGTTAATTTTGGTGATATATTCTGGGGGCAGAAACAAAATAACATACCTGTGACATACATCCTTGGACATCCGGGCAGTTGCAAATGGAGATCTTAGGTCTTTCCTGAGACACGTATGATGATGCAAAACTCACTNAAAAGTTAATTTTGGTGATATATTCTGGGGGCAGAAACAAAATAACATACCTGTGACATACATCCTTGGACATCCGGGCAGTTGCAAATGGAGATCTTACGTCTTTCCTGAGACACGTATGATGATGCAAAACTCACTGGTTTACGAAAGAAGAGTTAGATCCAAACTACTTTTCTGGCAGATGGAATAAGTTAAGGTTACCTCCTCAGACGGCTAAAGCTTTTTACTAATATTTGTGAAAGAGACTTTTAAATTCTTCATAGGCCTAATTTTCAAAATTGGCTTTCCTTTATTCCCTCCTTCTGATAAGAATTACCTTAGTTCCCGGAGAAGACCAAGTAGATACCTGCATTTCAAAAGGCACAGAGAAAGAAGACAAGTTTTACCAAGAAGGATTTTTATTCCCTAACTTCAGATATTTTACAGTATGTGCAAGCCTTTTGAAAGAAATAGGGGAGGTTTGGGGATTAGTAGAAGGATCTGTGAGCTTTCAATTTTTCTAAGGTCACATTTCTGTTCTTGTAAAACTCCTTCTGTAAGTTGTTTTGAATTCCTCAAATAATTGAGCTGCAATTCTTGAATAATATCAGAAGCTGATCCACCCATACGACTGTATTTTCTTCTATTTGCATTTTATATTAGGGAGAAGATCTTTGAGTTGAAATAAAAATTTTTTATGTTCTAGGTTTAGAATTGTGTATCTTTGGAATGTTTCCCCCAAATCATTCCACAAAGCCTGCAGAATACTTTTCTTTCCCTTTGGGCACATTGTTTCATTTTGGCTTAGGGAAGGAAGCCTAAAGAAATATTCCTATCTGACTCTGAGTGTCAGCTTTCAATCTGGTAAACACTTGTCCATAGAGCTACTTAAAACAGTTTCTTCCAAATATCTTATCAGATTTTGGCCAGAACAAACAGTGAGCATTTTTGTTAATACTGAACAACACTGTGAATGCAAGAGGCATCCCCAAAGAGGGCTCCAAGGATACTATCATCCCAATATCCAGAGCCATGCCTCAGTATAACCAAAAGAAAGAAAGAGAACTCCCCCGAGAACTGACAACAGCTGATAGGGCCCCAGTTAGCTGCAAATAGGATACAACCCACATTTTTGTTTGGCCATATTTTGGGGGATCCCAACCTGACAGTTTCCAGGTCAAGCTCTCAGGACACAAAATGATACAAATGAGGGTGTCCAATAGTTAAGAATCTGCTTGCCAATGCAGAGTACATGGGTTCGATCCCTCCCTGGTCCAGGAACTAAGATCGTATATGCTGCAGAGCAGCTAAGTGTGTTTGCTGCAACTGCTAAGCCCATGCACCTAGAGCCTGTGCTCTGCAACAAGAGAAGCCACTTCAATGGGAAGCCTGTGCGCCACAACGAAGAGTGCCTCCATCCACTGCAGCTAGAGAAAGCCCAGCACGGCAACAAAGACACAAAAATTCATAAAGTGAGACGAACAAGAAAGCAATAATGTCCCCAGAAGAGAAAGAATCAAGCATCCATGGATACCCGAAAGCAAATTCCCAGGCCACAATTGAAAGACCTAGTTCTTACCTGTGCTTTTTAGTCGGCCAATCTGAATTTGGAAAGGAAGAGATAATGCAAAATGTTCCTTCCTTTGTTGACCAGGCATCACACATGGAGATCTGACTTTGTTAAGGATTCTTACCCTCTGTGGCTTCTGGTAGTTTTCCCAAGATGCTATCTACGGGTTTTGAAGCTAGTGGGGGTGTCCCAGAAGGTCTCATCCTGGTCATCAGACACTCTAGAGAAGGAGAAACAATTTCCCCTCTATACTTCATGGTGAGTGACTGGCTGAGATCACTTTTTCTCTAGGCTATACCTCCTATGTGGATAAGCTTATCTAAGTTACATTTTCCACTGTGGCCACTATAACTAAAGATTAACTTTGGAAGGTTAAACAGCTTGCTTAGCCTCAAAACAAAATTTTATCTACTTGAGACTTCACACTCAGCCCATCCCAGCTTAAGTCAAATCTGGCTCAGCTCACACTCAGTCTGACCTGGTTCAGTTGGCTTTAAGGTCAGACCCAGCCCAACTCTGGCCAGTTTCTGAATCCACCGAAAAGAAGTGCTCAGATAATGTCTGAAGGCTCATAACACAAAAGCTGTGGGGCTAGAATCTGAGGCGGGCTTACCCATTACTTCCAGAGGCAGAGAGAAATCAGTAGTTCTAAGAGGCTCAGCAGGTACTGACCCCTCCTTCTTTGTTGCTCTTGGAAGCTGTTGGACATCACCTTTGATTCTCACTTTTGACACCAAAACTGTCAAAAGATACATTGAGCTGGGTTAAAAATGAGTTTATTTGAACAAAAGTTGATTCCCATTGGTCATCATTCAATCCAGCAGATAGAAAGGAGCTTCTGAAGAGCTATATAAAATGAAAGATTTGAGTAGGCAGAAGGAAGCAGGAACAAGGAAGCCATTCTAGGCAAAAAAGCTGGTTGGTTATTGCAAAGTTACTTTCCTTTAGGGGATGGCAGGGGTCTATCAGGCAGATGACCCCACTCATGCTGATCAGAGCATTCCTTACTGATTAGCTTAAGCCTCCATTTTTGCGAGAGCTAAAACTATAATTGAATCTTGGTTTCGTGACATGAGGCTTAGCAAAAGCAACTCCATTTTGGGCCTGTTGTCTTGTTTTTAACAAGTTACATTTTGAAGATTCGGAGACGTTTCCTAGGCGATCAAGACACTGTTGAAGGGCAGAAGACATGCAATGAATTGTCATAGGCAAATAAACACTGTTCGTGGATGAAAAGGTTGAGAACAATGTACGGGTGTGTATATCTTTCCAGATCATTTATCCACACATATATATATGTGTGTGTGTTTAAACAAAAACCAGACATGCTACAAAAGTATTCTGTGCATTTATTAATATAACATGAATATCTTTTTGCATTAATACAAGTGTCCTACAACAACACCATTATCAATGGTGGAATATTATTCCATTGTATTATGGTAATTCATTTAATGTTAGACATTCAGAGTGTTTTTAGTTTTTCATGATTAGCAACAGTGATGAAATGATGAAGATCTTTGCACATAGATGTTTGTCTCCATTCCTTAGAAATAATTGCAGTAGAATTGTTGGGTCAAAGGGTCTGTACATTTTAAAGGCTTTTGATTAAGTATTTCTAAATTGCCCATCCAGGAAGGTTGGAGCAATTTAAGTCTCTTCATTACTTTAGAAGAATGCCCATTTCCTTCTCACCCTCACTAGGACTAGATTTTTATCATGCTTTTAAATCTTTGCCCATTTGAGAGGAGAAAGATGGTAATTTGTTTTAATTTGCATTTGTTTGATTACTAATGTGATTGAGCAGTTTTAAAAAATAAGCTTATTAGCCATTTGCATTTCTGCTTTTGTAAATTGCCAGTTTATTTCTTTCAGGCAAGAGAATCTTTTCCTTTAGGAAATTCTCCCTAAGATACTGCTGCTGCTGCTGCTACTAAGTCGCANTTTTTATCATGCTTTTAAATCTTTGCCCATTTGAGAGGAGAAAGATGGTAATTTGTTTTAATTTGCATTTGTTTGATTACTAATGTGATTGAGCAGTTTTAAAAAATAAGCTTATTAGCCATTTGCATTTCTGCTTTTGTAAATTGCCAGTTTATTTCTTTCAGGCAAGAGAATCTTTTCCTTTAGGAAATTCTCCCTAAGATACTGCTGCTGCTGCTGCTACTAAGTCGCATCAGTCATGTCCAACTCTGTGTGACCCCATAGACGGCAGCCCACCAGGCTCCCCTGTCCCTGGGATTCTCCAGGCAAGAACACTGGAGTGGGTTGCTATTTCCTTCTCCAGTGCACTAAGGTGAAAAGTGAAAGTGAAGTCACTCAGTCGTGTCCAACTCTTCGTGACCCACAGACTGCAGCCTGCCAGGCTCCTCCATCCATGAGCTTTCCCAGGCAAAAGTACTGAAGTGGGTTGCCATTGCCTTCTCTGCCCTAAAATGCTAGGATCAATTATATTAAAAAACATCATCTTTTGTTCTCATACTTCAAAAACATGCTTCCTGTTGGAAAAAAGGAAGAGACAGTCTAAAGAAGGAAATGGTGTCCCTGTTAACAAGTGATGAGTCTAGCCATGGGGGTCAGGGGCAGAATTTAGGCTTGTTTCTTCAACTCCTAGCTCTTGCCTCAGAGTTACCTTTTCCGTTAGTTGAATTCTATTCATGGCTATATATTGCATCTTTTTTAGGGGGTAACCAAAGGCTTTCTGGTAGCCCAAATCAGTAGTCCCCAACCTTTTCAGCACCAGGGACCAGTTTCATGGAAGACAATTTTTCCATGGATCAGTGGCAGAAGGATAGTTTCAGGATGATTCAAGCACATTATGTTTATGGTGAACTTTATTTCCATTGTTATTACATAACCTCCGCCTCAGATCATCAGGCATTAAATACTAGAGGTTGGGTACCCCTGGTCTGGATATTTGAGTATCTATATCAAATAGATACATAATATGATGTATTATGTAGTATAGTTTATGTTAGGTAGTTTATGTTATGAGGCTTCCCCTGTGGCTCAGCAGTAAAGAATCTGCCTGCAATGCAGGAGATGTGGGCTCGATCCCTGAGTCGAGAAGATTCCCTGGAAGAAGGCAGGGCAACCAATTCCAGTATTCTTGCTGATAGAGGAACCTGGTAGGCTACAGTCCATGGACTTGCAAAGAGTCGGGCACGACTGAAGTGACTGAATTCATATTATGTTGTTATGTTTTATTATTAAACTGATAATAGATGAGGGATTACCCTGCCCTATGCTAGGTTATAAGCTCCTAAAAGACAAGGGCAGTTTCTTCTTCATCTTTCTGACACAGTGGCTTGTCCATAAAAGCTGCTGTCTCTTGTGGGATGCCTATGGGTAATGCCATATCCCAGTAATGCCATTTTAATTCTAGCAGATTTTGAGTTTTCTGGTCCTTTTGCAAACTTGGCATGTAGTCTTAGAAAAATAAGCTGAGTTTATAGAACTTCTCATTCTCCATATCCCAAAGGAAGACTGGTAATTTTGTTTATAAGGTTCTCTGTGTTATATTGGTTCTTTGAAAATGCTAAGAATTATTAGAGTGGTAAAAAAACAATTAAGAGAATTCTACACATAAGTCATTAACTATACTTGAAATAAGATATGTGAGTTACCACTGACATTTCATGGACTATATTTGCTAATAACTGAGCCTTGACAAATTGAAATTATTTACAAACTTGGCTGAAATGGGAATCCAATACTGCTTCTAGTCTTGTTGAACAATCCAATTAAAGGACTCTGTATAGAACATGTGTGCCATTTTTTATTTGAAATGTTATGATGATGTTATATTTGAAGTCAGAAACTGGTTTTTGGACAGTGGTTTGGTCTCTTTGAACTTGAACTTGGAGGAGTCGGGGAGGTGAGGGGTGGGGAGTAGGAGGAGCGGGTTCACACTTAGTCTTGGCCACTTGCTTTTCTTCTGGTTCAGAAGAAAGAGCTCAGAGGCGGCATTTTCAGTTGAACCTGGAAGGACTGGCCCCCATCCTCCACCCCAGTCTCCTTGTATGTGCTTGGTCTGCAGAAGACACTCCTTACTGATGATCCAGTGGGATTCCTGGAGCCCAGCTTTTGTGACAAGTGATAGGAACTTAGTTCCTTATGGATCAAAAAAATTTTTTTAATTGAAGTCTAGTTGATTTTCAGTGTTGTGCTGATTTCAAGTGTACAGCAAAATGATTCATTTATGCACACACATATATACATATTCTGATTCTTTTCCCTTATAGGTTATTACAAAATATTGAGTATAGTTCCTATGTCATACAGTGGGTCCTTGCTGGCTACCTCTTTTATATGGAGTATATCTGTTAATCCCCAAATCCTAATTTATCCCGCAATACCCCCTTTGGTAACCGTGTTTGTTTTCTATATCTGTCAATTTGTTTCTATTTTGCATATAATTTCATCTGTATTACGTTTTTAGATTTCATAGCCCAAATGTTGACTTGACCTCAGTGTGGCATAGATATCTTTCTTCCATGATGAGCGTTCCTTTATATGAGCTTGACCTTTGAAACAAAGAGAAGATTGGAAGGTTCCAGGAAGGGGCTGTTCTTTTCACTGATGCATCTGAATCTTATTCATTTTGCTGGCTTAAGGATTGCACATACTGAGATATGGCCAGTAAGATAACATGTCCTATTTGAGTTTGGTGTAAATGGTAGCTTGTGTCTAGCATGCCCACTTTAGGATGAGTTAGGTCTGCCAGTTTATTCTGTCAGCAGTCCATACCAATGCTGGGATCCTTCAAGAAGTCCTTCCTCAGTGAATTCATGTGAAATATAGAAAGAGTGGTCAGAGCTTTCCATGAATTTGTCTTTTTTGTTGTTCAGTTCAATTCAGTTCAGTTCAGTTGCTCAGTCGTGTCCAACTCTTTGCGACCCCATGAACCGCAGCACTCCAGGCCTCCCTGTCCGTCACTAACTTCCGGAGTCCACCCAAACTCATGTCCATTGTGTCAGTGATGCCATCCAATCATCTCACCCTCTGT
>SJYV01044791.1:87645-106675 GCA_006410875.1 Neotragus pygmaeus | reverse complement strand
GTGTCAGACTTTATTTTGGGGGCTCCAAAATCATTGCAGATGGTGACTGCAGCCATGAAATTAAAAGATGCTTGCTCCTTGGCAGGAAAGTTATGACCAACCTAGACAGCTTTGCCAACAAAGTTCTGTCTAGTCAAAACTATGGTTTTTCCAATAGTCATGTATGAATGTGTGAGCTGGACTATAAAGAAAGCTGTGTGCTAAAGAATTGATGCTTTTGAACTGTGGTGCTGGAGAAGACTCCTGCAAGTTCCTTGGACAGCAANAAAGTTCTGTCTAGTCAAAACTATGGTTTTTCCAATAGTCATGTATGAATGTGTGAGCTGGACTATAAAGAAAGCTGTGTGCTAAAGAATTGATGCTTTTGAACTGTGGTGCTGGAGAAGACTCCTGCAAGTTCCTTGGACAGCAAGGAGATCCAACCAGTCCACCCTAAAGGAAATCAGTCCTGAATATTCATTGGAAGGACTGATGCTGAAGCTGAAACTCCAATCCTTTGGCCACCTGATGTGAAGAACTGACTCATTTGAAAAGACCCTGATGCTGGGAAAGATTGAGAACAGGAGGAGAAGGGGATGACAGAGGATGAGATGGTTGGATGGCATCACTGACTCAATGGACATGAGTTTGAGTAAGTTCTGGGAATTGATGATGGACAGGGAAGCCTGGTATGCTGCAGTCCATGGGGTTGCAAGGAGTCAGACATGACTGAGTGACTGAACTGAACTGAAGAGAAAACATAGATGAAAATAATGCTTCCCAAAATAAGTAATATTTATTTTTACCAAGAGCCCCATGATCTGAACCACTTATTCAGTCTCACAAGCAGGGGGTTTTGGTCACTTGGGGTGTTCACTGGTTTTACGTGACTTAATAAAAATGAACATTAGCAAACCCATCAGGTCCCAGCACACAACATTTTGATTGGATAATGACATAAGAGGCTCTTTTTGAGGCAATAACAATGCCCAAGGCCATTCTATTTTGGAGGACAGCTCTTTAGAAATATTTCAGTGTTTAGTGAGTACAGGTTTTGCTGGCTATCATTTAAGTCATACTGGGTGAATTTATGTTTACATAAAATAACCAAAGAAAGTTTAGCATCACTTTTTATTGGACAATGCTTCCCATGTAATTTGATGTATCAAATAAGCCTAATTAATTTAATATCTCTCATATGAAAAGAGAGAACACATTTTTCGTGATGCTTCAAGAACCCTCTAGAAAATCTCAAAGTTAGTTAAAGGTCAATGAGACTTCACTTAGAATTTGATTTTATGGAAATTTGTCACAAAATATCAAAAAGGTTTAAAGCAACTGATTAAGTAGGTCACTGTGAAATAATACTTAGTCATTCATTCATTTAACCAAAACAATAATTAAAGACTTCAAAGGCAAATATAGAAAGTTACATAGTTATAGAAAAAAACTTAGTTCTTTTAATAAAGAGACTTGTTTTCTTTAAGTAATCAAAAACCTGATTAAGTTGACAGGAAACATAGGAAATTATTTTGATAAAACACAGAATCTTTGTTTTCTAGGCGGATTACTTAAAAAGTAAAGAAAAGTCTTTCACATTCTCATTAAGAACAAACCCAAAGTCCAAAAACCCTCTTTCCTTTTAGCATGTGAAAGCAATAAGCTTTAGATAAGTACACTATTGATAGTAAAGCTTATTTTTCTTTAAACCAATAAAATAGAACTCTTACAAATTAATTTTTGTAATATCCTCCAAAGGTAGAAAAATATCACATATGCATAACATATACCCATACAAGTACATAAGCATACACAGAGCCCTATAACTTTCATTTCAAAACTTTAGCTGTGACTCAGGTAAAATAATATAAAACTCACTAGTTTATGAAATAGTTAAATTCAATGTGTTCTGGCAGGTGGAACAAGCTACTCACATGGCTAAAGCTTTCTGTAATATTTGTAGAGAAAACTTTAAAGATGTGCATTTATTCTTTACCAGTAATCTTATGGAGGCTGTGGACTGATTTGGGGCATGGGAACTTCTACAGCAGTATTTTAAACAGCCTCCTTTTTTTTTTTTTCTTCCTTCTCAGGCAATTGTAGGCATTGTTCTCATGATCTTTTAGGCTGTGTATATTTCCAACATGATAAGACTTACAACTTCAAGAATCAGAGACGGAATGCAAGTTTTCTCGTGGGATATTAGTGCACATGTTTCTCTATTATCAGGAGTCTAGGCTAATTGCTGTTTAAAATGTTCCTTTGCATGAGGGACTGGGCAGCATTGACACTGTTCATTTCAGTGCCAATCACCACAACACCACCCCCTTTATTCTCGTCACTTTTCCAGCGATTCTGCCTCTTAGCATCTTAATCACACTGGGTCACAAGTGTTGCTGTTGTTGTTATTGCTGTTTAATTGCTAAGTCATGTTTGACTCTTTTGAGACCCCGTGGATTATAGCCCACCACACTCCTCTGTCCATGGGATTTCCCAGACAAAAATACTGGAGTGAGTTGTCATTTCCTTCTCCAGGGTATCTTCCTGACCCAGGGATCGAACATATGTCTCCTGCAGGCAGATTTCACCAGGGAAGCCCTTTGTCACAAGTACTCAGAAAGTACTCAGACCTTAATCCACGATGGCTTGTGCCCACCTCACTCTGCAAAATGGCATGCTAACGTCTCCAACTTGTTATTTTGTTCTCCCGCCTTGTCTGTTAGCCCTGAAGCTAGCAGAGTAGTGGACAACTGTACATTCCTCTCTGACTTCAGCTGTTCCCCCAACTTTCTAACTTGAGCTTTAGCCTCTAGTCAAGAGTGGATGGCCAGCTGACAGTAGCCATTTGTTTTCCTTACTTGTCACAGAGCACTACACAGTTTCTCAAACAAACACACACACACACACACACAAAAGCAGTTTTCAGAGCATCCTGTATTGATGCAGCAGTCTAGAAGCATCTAAGTAGGGATCTCCCCCACAGATACTTCTTCCCTCAGACCCGTTTCTTCGGTCTCTTGGCTGGCTCACCAGCTGTTAGTTTACACCTTATACAGTTGACTCCTGTATAAGGAAAGCAAGGACAGACCAAAGAATGAGGCAGACCAATCAAGACTGATCGGTGGAAGGTTTCATAAGCAAGGGAGAGTATATACGGGCATGTCTTTGATGCTGCAAGAGAGGCAGAGCCCCACACCCACCAGAATCTTTTTGTGAAAAGTAGCTGGCCAATGAGTTTTGAGTGAAAGTGGCGCATATCACTTGGAGACTAGAGCATCTACTTGGCAATGCAAGACCCTCCATTTCTCCCTTTCCCTCCAGCATAATGACTGGCATCTTTGGGGATCAGAGCCCTGTACCAAACCAACATGGATATGCAGCATTATTTGTTTCTAATTTATGAGGCACTAATATTTTGGTTGTTGCGTAGCAAGACCTCCTCTAGTCTATCTGATTAAACATATACTCATGGGTCAGTCAATCCTAAAGGAAATCAACTCAGAATATTCATTGGAAGGACTGATGCTGAAGCTCCAATATGCTGGCCACCTGATGTGAAGAGTCGACTCTTTGTAAAAGACCCTGATGCTGGGAAAGATTGAGGGCAAGAGGAGAAGGAGGCAACAAAGGATGAGGTGGCTGGATGGCATCCCTGACTCAATGGACATGAGTTTGAGCAAACTCAATGATAGTGAAGGACAGGGAAGCCTGGTTTGCTGCAGTTTATGAGGTCTCAAAGAGTCAGACGTGACTGAGCAACTGAACATCAGCATGGATTATTTCTGAAAAGATAAAAATTTTGAAAGTAAGAGAAGAAGACTCAGAAGTGGGAGCGATTTTATACATCCCTCTTGTGTGCTATTTGTTTTGGTTAGCATGCCCATGTATGAACGCCTTTCCCCCTCCTCCACCCTGAAATTTAAACAAATGAATGAATAAAATACACTGAGCGGCACTATATGCTAAGCATCACACTAGGCAACTGGGAGACAAGGTGTGAAGCTATTTTATATATTTTCCTAGCCAGGGTTCTGTAGGGCCAATGTTCCTGAGTCTTCTCTGGGCATCTACATCCATCCCCATCTTACTCAAAACAGGCCCTCCCCACACCATACAGTGTTTCTCTTCCACTCACAGCCAGGAAGGCGGAGAGGATGGAGCCAGAACCCTCCTGGCCGTGTCAGAGAGGTCTAAGTGCTTCTCTTCATCACTGACACCGAGGGCTAGGGTGAAGTGAGTTCGGGAAAGGCTGTGATGATGCTTGAAGCCTCTCTGCTCACTGTGTGGATAAGCAGTGCTGCAGCCGGGTCACTGAAGTAGCCACTTCCCAGCTATATGGATGTGAGCCTGAAGCAGGCTGTGTCCTGGGAAAGCTTCTAAGTGAGCCCAGAAACAGCTCTGCTTGCCAGAAGCTGGGGCCAGCATGCCAGTTAGGGTTCATCCTTCAACTCCAGAAGCCCCACCACAGTGGTTTAACCGAATAGGTATTGTTTTCCTAATAGGAAGAAGCCCAGAGGAAGCTGTCCAAAGTGGTACAGCAGTCCACGATGGAATCACTGTCCCAGGCTTCATCATTCATATTGTGTGGCTTTTATTCTTCACACTTCCCGGCTTTAAGGCGTAAGATGATGACTCCACCTCCCACCTCCCACCTCCCGTCGGCATTCCTGGCCAGAAGCAGCAGCAGCAAGCCACCTCGGGAAAGCACAAATTTTTTCAGAAATCCAACGTATACTGGCTGCAACCAGCCAAGCATAATAGTTAAGAGCCCTGATTCTCTAAACTAACTGGATTCAAACTCTGGCTCCACCATTAAATAGCTGTTTACTTCACCTCTCTGTGTCTCAATTTTCTCGTGAATAAAATAGAGTAGACTGTCGCGGGCTTCCCTGATGGCTCAGATGATAAAAAATCTGCTTGTAATGCAGAAGACCCAGGTTCGATCCCTAGGTCGGGAGGATCTCCTGAAGAAGGGAATGGCAATCCACTCCAGTGTTCTTGGCTAAAGAATCCCATGGACTGGGGGGCTACAGTCCTTGAGGGTCGCAGAAAGACAGACATGACTGAGCACACACAGAGACTCTTATACACAGTGAAGTAAGTCAGGAAGAGAAAAACAACTATGAAGACAGATATATAGGGAATCTAGAAAAATGGTCCTGTTGAAACTGTTTGCAGGGCAGGAATACAGATGCAGACGTAAAGAACNTGGTGATGGACAGGGAGGCCTGGTGTGCTGTAGTCCACTGGATAGCAAAGAGTCGGACTTGAACTAATACAGAAAGTCAGAACAGATAAGCAATGTGTAAACTGTCTTCTTTTGAAACTTTAAAGGAGAAAATTTCATTATATCTTTTAAAAGTTCATGTCTTGTGTGGCAAAAACCAATACAATTTTATAAAGTAATTAGCCTCCAATTAAAATAAATAAATATAAATTAAAAAAATAAAAAAAATTAAAAAGAGAAAAAAATAAATAAAAGTTATGTCTTGATTAGTTGGAAAAAGCAATGCAACCCACTCCAGTATTTCTTCCTTGAGAATCCCATGACCAGAGGAGCCTGGTGGGCTACAGTCCATGGGGTTGCAAAGAGTGGGACATGACTGAGTGACTAACACACATACATTTTGATTAGGAGTTCTTATGGCTGATGCCAAATTAAAATATGCTTGTTTTATGAGAGTCTTAGTATTATAGGATAGTAGTCCAAACCTTTTTGACACCAGGGACTAGATTCATGGAAGACAATTTTTCCACAGACAGGACAGGGTGGGGCATGATTCAAGAGGTAATGTGAGTGATGGGAGGGATGGGGAACAGCAGATGAAGATTTGCTCAACCCCTGCTGTACAGTACTGGTTCGTGGTCCAGGGATGCAGTACAGGTTGGCCCCTGCTAAATGAGAAATCCAATATCAAGAATTTTCATGTACCCTAAAGTTCATTGCAGCACTGTTTACAATGGAAGAAACCTATCTGTCCATCGATAGATGAAGGGATAAAGATATGGTACATATATAATGGAGCATTACTTAGCCATAAAAATGAAATGTTGTATATTAACACATGTATGTGTTATCTAGAAAAACAGTACTGATGAACCTATTTGCAGGGAAGGGATGGAGATACACATGTAGAAAATGGGTTTGTGAACACAGCAAAGGAATGAGAGGGTGGGTCAAATTGAGAAAGTAGTGTTGACATATATACACTTAGTTCAGTTTNTTGAATTTGTATGTCTCTGTTTCCCTAAGCATGTGAGGTAGCAAAAACCATTCACCATTGCTCTTTACAGAGACAGCCTGGTTAAATATTAACACTTTTCATCTAACAGAGGTTCCTGCTAGTCCTTATCAACCAAGTCCAATTTGACCAACGCTTTTTTTCCTCTTCTTTTAGAAGGTATTTGTAGGCAGAGTATTATATTGAAGGCTCTATTATCCTCTAGAAAATAATTCCTGAACCTTTTTTCCTACCATGGAACACTGAGCAGTGAGGCGATGGGACATACTTTATGAGCAGACGGGTCGTGCTGAGAATATTCTTCACTCTGGATGGACCGCATCGTAAGAGTCAAAAACTCAAGTCAATTTCACTCGGTCCCTACAATGTCATGTCTCTTCCTCACACCACCTTCCCGAGAAATAACTGATTGCTCATTTGGCAGGTCAAAATAATAGCCACGTTCAGACTAGAGCTTCTGAAGTATCAGGATAGAGTGCGCTCAATGACGCTGTAAACAGTGGTTAAAATGCCAGTTTTAGTCCATGAGTCTTCTCTGACTCTTTTGCAATCCCATGGACTGTAGGTCCTCTGTCCATGGGATTTCCCAGGTAAGAATACTGGAGTGGGTTTTCATCTCCTCCTCCAGGGGATCTTCCTGACCCGGGGATCAAACACAAGTATCCTGTATTGGCAGGCAGATACTTTACCACTGAGCCACCTGGAAAGCCCGAAATGCCAACCAGTCTTTCATAAAACCAGAGAGACAATAAGACAACGTATCTTCCTCTCCCTTTCCTAGCGTATTCTATACGAAAAATGCGCAGTTCACAATTTGGGGGAGAGGGGAGGAGAGAAAGCTATATACATTTTTATAAAGCTCCCTGGATTTCGTGGTGATTCTCTTGTTCAGTCATTTTCTCCTTCCCCTTCTTCATTGTTCCCCTGTTCTGTGGCTGTATTTCTATAACTTAAAAAAAAAAAATCTATTTATTTATTTTTGGCCGCACTGGGTCTTCACTGCTACGTGCAGGCTTTCTCTAGCTGTGGCGAGCTGGGGCTACTCTTAGTTGTGGCGGGCAGGCTCTAGAACATACGGGCTCAGAAGCTGTGGTGCACAGGCTTAGCTGCCCCATGGCATGTGCGGGACCTTCCCTGACCAGGGATGGAACCCACGCCCCCTGCACTGGCAGCTGTATTCTTAGCCACTGGACCACCAGGGAAGCCGTTTCCTAATTTTCCTAATACCTCTTCCTTTCCTTTTACCCCTTCTCTCACAGCTGATCATAATACAGATTTCAAGTGTATTTTGAAATAGTTGTTGTATCTCTGAAATTGTTTGCCATTCTTCATTGTAAAGTCAGATTTTGGAGGAGGAGAAAGGAGCTAACATTTATTAACACTTTAGTGCCAGACATTATGCAAGGTGCTCTGAGGACATAAATTCACGTAATCACTTAAGCAGTTGGTGGTAGATGATGATTATTCAGAAATCTTCACTCCCTCCTTCCCTCCCCACGTTCCTGGGAAGCATAGAGTATCTGCTCCAAGGATGTTGGATTTGCCTATGCGACTTGCTTTCGCTTCTATGAGGTAGATTGTACTTCCCCTCCCCTTGGCTTTGGCATCAGTCACATGACCAACTTTGCCCAACTTTAGGGTGTTAGTCGATGGGATCCACGCAGAGACTTGAAACAGGGCAATGCATTCTCAGGCAGCCTTCTCGTCTCTGGAGGGAAATGAGACTCTCAGAGAACAAAACCACTGCAAACCAGCAGCACTATTTGCAACAGCATGATGTGGAAACAGCCTAAATATCTATCAACAGATGAATGGATACAAAAGTGTGTATTATATATGTATGGATGGAGTTGGTCAGAGAAGGCAATGGCACCCCACTCCAGTACTCTTGCCTGGAAAAATCCCATGGACAGAGGAGCCTGGTNAAGGGCAGGAATACAGAGGCAGACATAAAGAAAGGATCTGGGGATGGGGGGGGGGGGGCAGGGGAGAGGGGGATGAACTGGGAGGCTAGCACTGACGTATACACACTGCCGTGTGTCACATAGCCAGCTAGAGGGAAGCTGCTGCGTAGCACAGGGAGCTTAGCTCGGGGCTGTGATGACCTAGAGGGTGGAGCGTGGGGGTGGGGAGGGGGTGCACATATATACATAGCTGATTCACTTCGCTGTACAGCAGAAACTAACACAATATTGCAAAGCAACTATACTTCCACAACAACAACAAAAAGGAATAAAGTGCTCTCGGTCATGTCTGGACCATGGGGAGGATAACATAAGCCACCCAAAGCCTTGACTCTCACCTTGCCCTCACCCATTTTCATCAAGCAAAGGACCAATCCTCGACGCTGAGGGAGGATCTGCAGAGACCCGAGACCCCGTCTGACACTGCATCTGTGCTCACTCAGAGAAGCTTGGCTGCTGGGCTATCCCCAATTTTATGCAGGGCCTGGATGGGGGGGTCAACCAGGAGACCACAGTCCAGGCAGCCTAGGGGAGGAAGTTCCGAGGCAGTGCTAACGAGGCCCCCACCACACTTCAGATCTGTGACAACACAGAATCAGTGTATATACACAGTAGGTGTATCTGGTAGTGATGCTTGGAGAGGGGTGGTCTGTTAAACTCACAGCAAGATCCCAGTTATCAGTGAGGGATACAAGAGGGGGATGGGGTGGGGGATGGGGCAGAGCACAGGTTCCCAGGAGAAGAGGTGAGGGAGGCTGGGCGTGAGTCAGCACCTGGCTTCAAAGACAGCTCCCATCCAGCTGAGGACCAAGGAGAAAGCACAAATGTGTCAGGAGAGACCCCTGCGCTCACACACACGGGGGAGTACTCAGTGCACAACCAGTAAGCTGGAACACCTGAACAGGAAACATTCCAGATGAGGAGCCTGGAGCCCCCACGGTGCCAGGACCACTGATCCTTTAGTTTCCAGACCACAGGGAGCCCTGGGTGTCCTAGGGGAGCCCAGGGAAGAAGCGAGGCAACCAAGCAACGCAAGGGCATTTAGGCAGCAGCCACAACTTTCCAGTGCATAAGAAAGCGTTTTAGCATTTTAACAGCCAGCTTATCTGCAAAGGCGTCTTCTAGAAAATGTCAGCCCTCTGCTCACCAGCTGAATTCCAGACACTGTCCATCCCCACCACTGTGGGTGTAAATTCTGAAGGGCCCCTTTCCTGCTCAGAATGGCTTAGCAGAGAGCAGGCATTCATCTGCAAGTACAGGGTCTCAGTGTCCATAGACTGAGGGGTAAGGCTAAGCCTTTTCGCCTTTGCTCTTTCTCTAAGTTTCCAAGTCTGTAAAGGATCTTGTTTCCCACTTTGAGGTGTTTCTGGGGGTCAGGTAGCCGTGTAGTGGTGTCTGCTCGATGCCCAGCCCCAGCAGGGACTGAGTAGCGGGGCACAGGTGTGTCTCCAAGCCCCCACCCTGCTGCAACAGGCAACCCAGAAGTGACAGGGCTCATCCTCTGCTGAAATGTTCCATTCCGTCAGGCAGCAGGATTTTTCATAAAAACCCAATAGAGTATTGTAAAGTTAAATTTAAAAATAAATAAATTAAAAAAAAAAAAAAAAAAAAAACCCAAGCCTGTTTCTATCCTATCGCCCCCGTCTCCACCCCCACAAGCTGCTTTCTACCAACAACAATTTCAAAATTGATCTTTGAAATGACTCCTCACTTAAATCAGCTTCTGAGTTTTAAAGGGTAAGAAAATGTCTCACTCACTTAGACTAAACTAATGTGCCCATTAACCATGTTGGAGACACGCAAATCCTACTGTCTAGAGATTATCCATTAGCCTCATTTCAGGCTCTTCCACCCACTGCCTTCCTCCCACACTGCCTTGGAGTTCTGAATCTCAAACTTCATCTTGGCATTCCCCTCCTCCAAAGACTAAAGTTCCACGGCTGTCCACAGTCTTAAGGGTAAACTCCAAAATCCTCAGCCTGTGATCTAACTTTAAATATATATATATATATATATATATATATATATGCTGATGGAGAGGGCAATGGCACCCCACTCCAGTACTCTTGCCTGGAAACTCCCATGGATGGAGGAGCCTGGTAGGCTGCAGTCCATGGGGTCGCTGAGTCAGACACGACTGAGTGACTTCACTTTCACTTTTCACTTTCATGCATTGGAGAAGGAAATGGCAACCCACTCCAGTGTTCTTGCCTGGAGAATCCCAGGGATGACAGAGCCCAGTGGGCTGCCATCTGTGGGGTCACACAGAGTCGGACACGACTGAAGCGACTTAGCAGCAGCAGCAGCAGCATATATGCTGATTGCACTGAGCCTTAGTTTCAGCACATGGAGGTCTTCATTCATTAGTTGCAGCATGAGGGACCTAGTTTCCTAACCAGGGATCAAACCTTGGCCCCCTGCATCGGGAGCTCTAAATCTTAGCCACTGGGCCACCAGGTGACCAGCAGGTGGACACAAGTCCTGTGTGAGCTGACTTTAATCTTCTAATTCACCATGTCACCCTCCTCCCTGGCCTAGAAGCTCAAGGCTCCGCCTCTACCAGACATATCACAGTTTTCTCCCACTTGTTCTGTCTTTTCTACCTGGAGAGACTTTATCCCATATCCACCTGTTAAATCCTAGCAGTCCTTCAAGCGTGTGTGTGTGTTAAGTTGCTTTAGTCGTGTCAGACTGTATGCAACCCCATAGCCCCCCAGGCTCCCCTGTCCATGGGATTCTCCAGGTAAAAATACTGGAGTGGGTTGCCATGTCCTCCTCCAGGGGATCTTCCTGACCCAGGGATCAAACCCAAGTCTGGCGTGTCCTGCATTGGCAGGCAGATTCTTTACCACTAGCGCCACCTGTTAAGCCCCTATGCTTCATGGGAGGGAGTTAACTCCAAACTTCTCTAAGCAGTTTTCCCAAACCTTCCTGGCTTAGAGGATTAGCCAGCCTGTGCTGTCTCCCCTCACCTTGTTCTCACCTCTTACAGAAGTCCTGTCCCTATCTCTTGTGCCCCAGCTCAGGCTTTCTTGTCCATCTCTGTCTACCCTTTCTTACTCCCTGAAGACAACAACTTGCTCTAGGGTGTTTTGCATGCCTCTTCATATATTTATCTCTAAACCTTCTTCTCGCCCTTTATTTGTCCAGCAAACTCACACTCCTCCTAAGGCAGTGGGTCTCATCCTTGGCTGCAAATTAGAATCAAATGGGGAGCACTCAAATTGAGATGATACTCAGGCTTCACCCCTTCCCTCAGCAAATAAATTAGAACCTCTAGGGGTGGGAACCAGGCATCAGCAATTTTTGAAGCTCCCCAGGTGGTTCCAATAACCCCCAGATACGCAGATGACACCACCCTAACGGCAGAAAGCAAAGAAGAACTAAAGAGCCTCTTGATGAAAGTGAAAGAGGAGAGTGAAAAGGTTGGCTTAAAACTCAACATTCAGAAAACTAAGATCATGGCATCCAGTTCCATCACGTCATGGCAAATAGATGGGGAAACAGTGGAAACAGTGAGAGGCTTTATTTTTGGGGCTCCAAAATCACTGCAGATGATGACTGCAGCCATGAAATTAAAAGACGCTTACTCCTTGGAAGAAAAGTTATGACCAACCTAGACAGGATATTAAAAAGCAGGGAGACATGACTTTGCCAACAAAGGTCCATCTAGTCAAAGCGATGATTTTTCCAGTAGTCATGTATGGTTATAAAGAAAGCCGAGTGCCAAAGAATTGATGCTTTTGAAGTGTGATATTGGAGAAGACTCTTGTGAGTCCCTTGGACAGCAAGGAGATCCAATCAGTCCATCCTAAAGGAAATCAGTCCTGAATATTCATTACGGACTGATGCTGAAGCTGAAAGTCCAATCCTTTGGCCACCTGTTGCGAAGGACTGATTCATTGGATAAGACCCTGATGCTGGGAAAGATTGAAGGCAGGAGGAGAAGGGTATGGCAGAGGATGAGATGATTGGATGGCATTACCAACTCGATGAACACGAGTCTCAGCAAGCTCCAGGAGTTGGTGATGGACAGGGAGGCCTGGCGTGCTGCAGTCCATAGCGTCACAAAGAGTTGGACACGACTGAGCGACTGAACTGAACTGACTGAAGTGACTCCAACGTGCTGCCAAGGTTGAGCACACCTGTCCTGGAATCGCCTCAAGCTCTCACCTACTTCGTCCAGGTTAATCATTATTTGTATCCTGGGAGCTTAGCATAGTATTTGTAACTAAAGAAGTTTTCATTGAATGGCTAAATAAATGAATGGCTAGATAGAGGAAGGGAGGGAGGGAAGAAGACAGGAAATGGTGTCGGGAGGAGGGGGAAAGGAGGGAAAGTGAAAGTACTGATGGATGGTGTAACCCAGAAAAAACCAAATGCTGCCTTCCACTTCTAGACTGACTTCTGGGAGGAAAGTATTGATCCCATCCCTCTAGCAATGCAACTTCTGTTGATCTCTCTGGTCTCTCCGTGCCCATACACAGGGGCACAGACAGACCAGAGAAAGAGGCAGACCCCTCCCGGTTGGTAGGTGGCAGACTTAATAAGCAAGGTGTGTGATCAGGCTATTCAAAATGACCGTGTGGTTTTTTTTTTTCTTTTTTTCTCTCTATATGTCCCCAGCTTGACCAGCCCCTGCTTCACTCCCAGGACTATCCAGTCTTCTTAATTACAGGGCTTAGTCCCTAGTAACTCACGAGTCACCTGATGACCCTTCCCCATCCAAATGGGAGCCTCCACCCCCCTCAAGCTGCTGCTCGGTCCTGTCGGCTGCACGCGGTGGGGTATGACTCCAGGACCTTTTGTATAAGAACCCCCTGTTCAATAAACCGTTGATGTCTCCGTAGCTGTCTTCAGGCCCTTTCTTTTGGTCTTGAGACTGAGCAAGCCTGCAGGGTGTAGCCGAACACAACGTGCTTACTTATGAGGCTTGTCTTAGATGCGGCAAGATGAACAGGTCTCCGCATTCACCCCCAGAATCTTACGTTGACATAGAGGCCTTAATGAGCATCAGTCACTTATACTCTGTAGCTGGTCTCAACACCACCCTAGTCTCTCTAGGCAGTGTCCTTGAAACAGCTCCCACTGTGGGAACGGTGGGTGGGCAGAATGCATATTCCAAAGATAGGAAAGGGGCAAGGAGGCTCCCACTGCCTGAGTCCAGCTAGCAGGTCAACAGATGGTTGCATGCTCTCACTGACCGCCTCCAAACACTTCCCTACAAAGCACATTATTAGGCACTCACTCATGTCTGACTCTTTGTGACTCCACAGATTGTAGCCCGCCAGGCTCCTCTGTCCATGGCATTCCCCAGGAAAAAAATACTGGAGAGGGTAGCCATGCCCTTCTCCAGGGGATCTTCCCGACCCAGGGATCTGGGTCTCCCACGTTGTGGGCAGATTCTTTACCATCTGAGCCACCAGGGAAGCCCAGGTACTGAGCAAATATCTGTGATTTAAACTGCATTGTAGCTTCACGCAGTTGTCAAGTTGTCTACTAGAGCAGCAGTTCTCTGATTTTGCCTACAGAACACTCAGTTTTTAATTATATCAGAATGAACCACTGCTAAAAATGAGGTGATAAAAGTCAGTCTTCTCCTAATTTGCAGAAGAGCTTGGAATTGACTCTGTTTTAAATTTGTCCTTCCAAAAGTTTCCTTAAAATTTGGTCTCCCTGCTACTGACTTTTTTTGTTAGCAAGCATTAATAAGTTAACATAATGATTAAACACAGGAGTGAACTACTAAAGGAAAATCTCTAAAATGCCATTAGAAATTAACATCTGGAGAATGTTTCTTCTGCTTAAATTATCTGTTCCCCCCGCTTCTTCCCGCCTCCCTTACTTCTTTCCTTCCTTTCTCCCATCCTTTCCTCCTCCTTCCCTTCCCTCTTCCTTTTCCGCTTTCTTTCCACAAATATTTATCACATGCTAGGTACCAGGCACTCTGCTAGGTTTAATAGCACAATACAGACACAGTCTTTTCCCATGAGAAGGTACACCGTGACTTCCAGGAATTCCACCTCCTTGGTAAGGTTAAGGTACACAAATTTCATGGCCAGGGCTCCTTTTCAGGCCCCAGGGAAAGTCACGCCTGATTTCAAAGCCTAGACTGCACTGTGGTTCATTTAGCAAATTTCTGTCTTGCATACAAGAGACACCTCTAACTTCCCACTGTGGAAGTGGAAAAAAAAAAAAGCCTCTCCTCTGCTCATATTATGGTCAAGTAATTCTCTAAAGATTCATCATTCGAGAGGAGGAAGGAATAGAATTTTCCAGAGGCCTCTTAATTGCACTCTTACAGACTATGGTGTTTTAAACATTAATACTCTGTAATAAAAGAAACTAGAAGACATTTGGATTAATCAAAGGCAGAAGCTGGAAGAGAAGACACATTATGGAGATTGATGACTCGGGTTAGATAATCACAGAGAGCTATGCATCCATTCAAGAAAGTAATTTTTAAACTCTGCCCTTAAAGCCCTAGGGTCCTATGGGATGCTTCAGGTCTGCAAAGATTCCATAAAAGTTTGATTCAGAGACTCTATCTACTTAACGGTTCTTCAAAAAAGTCTAACAAAAACTTGCATATTCAAAGGTTATGGTTCCAAAATTTTATTCTTATTGGAGACATACTTTAATGTGTATGCTAACTTATCAACTTTATAATAAGTACCACGACTGTGAAAAGGCCAAACAAACTTGCCTGTGTTATACACACACATATACACAATGTAGGATATGAGAAATGTGGTGAAAAACATTTTTCGTGTCCTTCACAGCTGGCCCCTGGGTTCCTCCTAGATAGGGAAGTGTCTTTGCTTTCTGGCTTGCAAGCCCCAGTCTCCTCCAGGTTCAAGTTCCCCTGTTTTATGGATGGTTCGCCTTCCTCCCGCCACCCCGAGCCGACTGGTCCTACAGCTGCCATCCGTTCCCGCAGGGCCGCTCCTCCCACACACATCTTCACTTTTTTCTGCCCAAGAGGCAGACTTGAATGGATGACATCAACGGCCTCCCTGGGCCTTCTGCTCTCTGTTGAGTAGACCAGTGGGGCGCTCTAGGGAGCTTAAGGGAGGGAGGTCAAGGGAGTGTAGCAGTATCTGACTCCTTTCCTTGGGGTCGTTTAGATCTAGCTGAGTCCTCAGCAGCTGAAAGCCACTACTGAGTTCCTGGCAACTCTCTCCTCACAAGTCTTCTCCCTTTAAGGCCTACTAACCTTTCCCTTCGGGCTTCCCAGGTGATACTAATAGTAAAGATCCTGCTTGCCAGTGCAGGAGACATAAGACAGGGGTTCCATCCCCAGGTCGGGAAGATCCTCTGCAGGAGGGCACGGCAACCCTCTCCGGTATTCTTGCCTGGAGAACCCCATGGACAGAGGAGCTTGGTGGGCTACAGTCCATGGGAGCCTCAAAGAGTTGGACTCGATTAAAGTGACTTTTAGCATGTGCACACACACATGCAAGCACGCAGGCAACCATTCCCTGCAGGTTGGGTTAGAATAACAGCTCTGGGTTTCTGTACCACCTCTTGGGTTTCCTTGTCTACCCCCACACCTTTGTAAACAAACATACCTTGAATTGTCTTCATTTGGGCGTGCCATCTCTTTCTTGCTGGGACTCTGACTGTACAGCCCACTCCTTGTCCCCTTCCCACCATAGAAACCATCCATTTGCACTCATGTGCTTGTGTTTGTATGTGTTCTCACAAAACAGATCTGTATTATATGCATGTGTTTGGACTTTCTCATAAACATTATTGAGTTCTGTATTTCATTCTGCTTCTTACCTTTCTCGCTAATTACAATTTTTTTCAGGTTCATCCGCGTTGCTATGGATATAATTAATCTATTGTCTCTACACTGCTGCTCCCCGCTCTGCTCTGTGCACCCTCCACGCTTACCTATTCAGTCTCCAGATGATGGGGACCCAGGTGGACTCCAGATTCCTGGCACCACAACCAATACTGCACTCAAGTCTGGGATACGTCCCTTGGGGGGCTGTGTAACTATGTCTTTCAACTACAGAGAGAAAGGTAAAACTCCTGAGTCATTCAATGTGCAGCTACTTAATTGGAGAAGACTCTTGAGAGTCCCTTGGACAGCAAGGAGATCAAAACAGTCAATCCCAAAGAAAGTCTACCCTGAATATTCATTGGAAGGACTGATGCTGAAGCTGAGGTTCCAATACTTTGGCCACGTGACTCAAAGAGCTGACTCAACGGAAAAGACCCTAATGCTGGGAAAGATTGAAGGCAGGAGGAGAAGGGGATGAGAGAGCAGGAGATGGTTGGATGGCATCACCGACTCGATGAACATGAGTTTGAGCAAACTCCAGGAGATGGTGAAGGACAGGGAAGACTGGCATGCTACAGTCTATGGGGTTGCAAAGAGTCGGACATGACTGAGCAACTGAACAACAATAAAGAGAAGAGCGCCAGCTGTGCTCCATGGAACATCACACTATCTACCCTCCTGGCAGCAGTGCCTAAGGGTTTGCATCCCTAAATCCCCACCAACACTTGGCCTTAACCGGCTTTCGAATTCTGTCAGTCTGTTAGATAGAAAGTGGTATATTATTTGGTAATTTGTCTTTCTTTGATTATTAATAATTGTAAGCACTTCCTCAGATGCATTTGACTTCCTCTTTCATAAATTATATGTTCACATGCTTTGACTATTTTTCTATTGGGGTCATTATTTTTCTTATTTATAAGAATTCCTTGTATATTATTTTAAAATACCCCCATTAGTTTCAGTTTGCTAATATTTCACATAAGAATTTTTACATCTATATTCATAAATGAAATGAGATTATAAATTTCTTTCCTTTTCTCCTATTGGTCCTTATCTTGAGTAACTTTAAAGTTATAGGAGCTAAGTGTTCCTTACCAGAAGGTAATGTTGTCTCATCATTGACACATTGGTCCAAGTCACCACAGTCCCTTACATGGATTACCAGTGAGGAATAACTCAACACAAGAGAGAAGGATATTGGGCTTTAAATGGAGCAGGCCCCTCTCAAGAGCCCGCATGGGATGTGATAATTATCTACTTTTGAATCTGTCCTCCTCAAACTATATTTCTAGTACCTGGCACACAAGTGCATAAAATAAATGTTCAATTCATTGGTGAGTTGGAGATCATTCTGTTTCTTACCTATATGATTTGGGCAAAGTCAAGAAACCTCCATTTTCTCATCTCTATTATCAGGATAATAATGAAAAACTCAAGTCCCATATTTGTGATAAGGGTTAAATAGAACAGTGCAAGTAGAGTGGCACCCAGTCCCTGGACCTGATGCCTGATGATATGCATGTACGGGTGGAGGTCAGCCCTGGATCATCTCCAACTTATTTAGACGGAGCTCAAGACACAATTGGTGGGAAGCAGGGCCGATGTTTCAGGCTGGAGATGATCCCAGGGACGGTGCACCTGCCTGTGCAGGAGCTGAGATGTCTCAGGAGGATGCTGTCCTTAACTTCCAAGGATCCCAGGGCTGATCAGCATGTGAACAGGGCTCTAATTAGAGAAAAGCCCCCAGAGGAAAGAGAGAGCCAGTCTCTCCTCTGGTTCCTGGGCCTGCTCACCATACCTCTCACACCCATTTAATTCCACTCATTAGCGCATGAATGGGGCATTGATTACCAAGCCAAGCTATTGTGCAGCCTTTCAATGGAGTGGCTTCATGTGGGGATTTATTGGTAATTAAGCCTTGAATACATGTTTTGCAAATGGGGCTTCTCTTGATGAATAGGAAGGCTTTGGGAGATGAGAAACCCTCAATGCTGGGACCATCCAGGCCTGAAATGTATGCTTTCACTTCCACAGAATCGTGTGTTTGTCCACTTCAAGGCTGCCCAGAACCCGTTGGCAAATGGCAACTGGTTACTAATGCAGGTCTACCCTCTGGGTTCTGTTCTTTATTGGAAGAAGTGTGTACAGTTTCTGGATTGTTTATCTTGGCTAGTACAAATCCAGAGGTTGCCTCCTGGCATCTCGCTGGAGAGAGAGTACACTGGCAGGGCCTATGGAAGTTCCAACCTCACAGGAGGATGCCGCTTCTCCAGGGCACCTGGGAGTTACAATACGATTTCTCACCGGCTTTGTCTGGCAGCAGTTCTCACAGGGTGATTACTTAGCTACTCCTAGCCTCTAGCCGGTGAAGGCAATGGCACCCCACTCCAGTATTCTTGCCTGGGAAATCCCAAGGACGTAGGAGCCTGGTAGGCTACAGTCCATGGGGTCGCTAAAAGTCAGACACGATTGAGCGACTTCACTTTCACTTTTCACTTTCATGCATTGGAGAAGGAAATGGCAACCCACTCCAGTGTTCTTGCCTGGAGAATCCCAGGGACAGAGGAGCCTGGTGGGCTTCCGTCTATGGGGTCGCCCAGAGTCGGACACGACTGAAGCGACTTAGCAGCAGCAGCAGCAGCCTCTAGCAGGGTTCTCAACCTTGACGCTATAGATATTTGGGGCCAACAATTTATTGTGGGGAGTGAGCTGTCCTATGCACTGTAAGATATTTAACAGCATCCATGATCTTAAAGGAGGAGAAGGGGACGACAGAGGATGAGATGGCTGGATGGCATCACAAACTCAATGGACATGAGTTTGAGTAAATTCTGGGAGTTGGTGATGGACAGGGAGGCCTGGCATGCGGCACTCCGTGGGGTTGCAAAGAGTCGGACATGACTGAGCGACTGAACTGAACTGAAACACAGTAGGACCCTGTAGAACTCCTGAGCACCTTGTTTGTAGAGAACACATTCCAGCCTTCATGACCTTTCCTGAGTTCCAAAGGGACTTTTCTGGTTGGTCTCAGTAAAGAATCTGCCTGTAAGGCA
>SJYV01044791.1:69460-86686 GCA_006410875.1 Neotragus pygmaeus | reverse complement strand
CCAAAATCACTGCAGATGGTGACCGCAGCCATGAAATTAAAAGATACTTGCTCCTTGGAAGAAAAGTTATGACCAACCTAGACAGCATATTAAAAAGAGACATTACTTTGCCAACAAAGGTCCATCTAGTCAAAGTGATAGTTTTTCCAGTAGTTATGTATGGATGTGAGAGTTGGACTATAAAGAGAGCTGAGCGCCAAAGAATTGATGCTTTTGAACTGTGGTGTTGGAGAAGACTCTTGAGAGTCCCTTGGACTGCAAGGACATCCAACCAGTCCATCTTAAAGGAATTCAGTCCTGAATATTCATTGGAAGGACTGATGCTGAAGCTCCAATACTTTGGCCACCTGATGCGAAGAACTGACTCATTAGAAAAGACCCTGATGCTAGGAAAGATTGAAGGCATGAGGAGAAGGGAACGACAGAGGATGAGATGGTTGGATGGCATCACCGACTCAGTAGACATGAGTTTGAGCAGGCTCCGGAAGTTGGTGATGGACAGGGAAGCCTGGTGTGCTCCAGTCCATGGTATCACAAAGAGTCGGACATGACTGAGTGACTAAACTGAGCTGTACCTACCCTGACCACTTTCTAGTCAGTTCTCAGCTGCACCTTTCCAAAATAAACATTTAATCACACACACCCCCACCCCCAACCTTCAGTGACTTTCCTTTTGGGTTCGTTTGTTAGGGCTACCATAACCAAACACCACAGGCTGTGTGGCTTCAATAACAGAAATTAATTTCCTCACAGTTCTGGAAACTGTACTGGCAGAGCTGATTTCTCCTCGGGCCTCTCCCCTTGACCTGTAGGTGCTAACTTCTCTGTCCACAGACCGTCTTCCCTCTGTGCACATCTGGGTTCTAATCTCTTCTCATAAAGACACCAGTCATTGAATTAGGGCCCACCCATATGACTTCATTTTACCTGAATTACCTCTTTTGGGGTCCTATCTCCAAATACAGTCACATTATGAGGTACTAAGCTTAGGATTTCAACATATAAATGGTGGGGGGGGCGGGGGGTGGACACTATTCAGCCTCTAACACCACTGCTCTTAGGGTAAATCCAAGGTTGTGTCCATGGCCAGGTTGGAGATCTGTGGTTTGCTCCTCCCGGTTCACTCTCTACTCAGCCTGACTCCGTCCACTCTGTCCCTAGAGGCTGACCTAATGGAACATGCTCTCTGGCTGCCAGGAGGGCCTGGCAAATGGAAGGGACCAGTGGGAGATCTGGAGGGTGGAAGGAGGGTGAATTTGAGGCACCTTCCCCAGCCTTCCCCTCTACCAGTCACCTCAGGATGACTGCATCGCAATACTGGCAAGCCACAGCTCCTGGCAGGCAGCCCTCGCCACACAGCGAATAGCTCAGTTCCAGTACCTGCTCCTTCAGGCTTTGGTCAATAAGGGCACCCTGCTAGCACCAGGGATAATGTCCACGCCTATCAACCTTACTAAACTCTGTCCACATCTTTGAAAGTCATCTCGTCACTGAACTGTCCTCACATTACCCAACCTGGTGTGTCATCTGCTTCCTGCCATGCCCCAATGTGACACTTTGCAAAGTTCTTCATGGTCTAGCCCTTGCAAAACTTTGCACACTCATCTTACACTGCTCTCCTCCTCCCTGTCTCGGCTATTACCACTCTAGCCTACATTCAGTTCTGCAGACAGGCCCACCAATTTGAAATATTAACAAGGATATATCCCTGTTGTTTTAACACTATTTAGAATTCTCAAAAACTGTATGTAACATTTTTGTCTTAGGTCAGGTTCCCAGGAGAGCAGATGCAGACAGGAGATCATGTGCAGAGGTGGTAGGAAGACGCCCTGTGAGTCAACACCTACGAAGGGGAGGGAAGTGGTCCTGGGCAGAAAGACCAGCTGGGCTGTGATGCATCAGAAACAAAGGCCCTACCAGATCCCAGCAAATCTGGAAAACGCAGCAGTGGCCACAGAACTGGAAAACTCAGTTTTCATTCCAATCCCAAAGAAAGGCAATGCCAAAGAATGCTCAAACTAGTGCACAATTGCACTCATCTCACACGCTAGTAAAGTAATGCTCAAAATTCTCCATACCAAGCTTCAGCAGTATGTGAATCATGAACTTCCAGATGTTCCAGCTGGATTTAGAAAAGGCAGAGGAACCAGAGATCAAATTGCCAACATCTGCTGGATCATCAAAAAAGCAAGAGAGTTTCAGAAAAATATCGACTTCTGCTTTTATTGACTATGCCAAAGCCTTTGATTGTGTGGATCACAATATACTGTGGAAACTTCTGAAAGAGATGGGAATACCTGACCACCTGACCTACCTCTTGAGAAATCTGTATGCAGATCAGGAAGCAACAGTTAGAACTGGACATGGAAAAACAGACTGGCTCCAAATTGGGAAAGAAGTACGTCAAGGCTATATTTTGTTAACTGCTTACTTAACTTATATGCAGAGTACATCATGCAAAATGCTGGGCTGGATGAAGCACAGCTGGAATCAAGATTGCTGAGAGAAATATCAATAACCTCAGATATGCAGATAGTACCATCCTTATGGCAGACAGTGAAGAAGAACTAAAGAGCTTCTTGATGAAAGAGAAAGAGGAGAGTGAAAAAATGGGCTTAAAACTCAACATTCAGAAAACTAAGATCCTGGCATCCGGTCCCACCACTTCATGGCAAAGATCCCTGGTGGCTTAGACGGTAAAGCGTCTGCCTGCAATGCGGGAGACCCAGGCTCAATCNAAGAGGAGAGTGAAAAAATGGGCTTAAAACTCAACATTCAGAAAACTAAGATCCTGGCATCCGGTCCCACCACTTCATGGCAAAGATCCCTGGTGGCTTAGACGGTAAAGCGTCTGCCTGCAATGCGGGAGACCCAGGCTCAATCCCTGGGTCGAGAAGATCCCCTGGAGAAGGAAATGGCAATCCACTCCAGCACTCTTGCCTGGAAAATCCCATGGACGGAGCAGCCTGATAGGCTACGGCCCTTGGGGTCACAAAGAGTCAGACACGACTGAGCGACTTCACTCACAGATGGGGAAACAGCAGAAACAGTGACAAGAGTTTTTTTGGGGGGGGCTCCAAAATCACTGTAGATGGTGACTGCAGCCATAAAATTAAAAGACATTTGCTCCTGAAAGAAAAGCTATGACCAACCTAGACAGCATATTAAAACGCAGAGACATTACTTTGCCAACAAAAGTNCCTGCCCCCAATCCCTCCCAGCATCAGAGTCTTTTCCAATGAGTCAACTCTTTGCATGAGGTAGCCAAAGTACTGGAGTTTCAGCTTTAGCATCATTCCTTTCAAAGAACACCCAGGACTGATCTCCTTTAGAATGGACTGGTTGGACCTCCTTGCAGTCCAAGGATCTCTCAAGAGTCTTCTCCAACACCACAGTTCAAAAGCATCAATTCTTTGGCCCTCAGCTGTCTTCACAGTCCAACTCTCACATCCATACATGACCACTGGAAAAACCATAGCCTTGACTAGACGGACCTTTGTTGGCAAAGTAATGTCTCTGCTTTTTAATATGCTATCTAGGTTGATCATAACTTTTCTTCCAAGGAGTAACCATCTTTTAATTTCATCGTACTGACTTTAAAATAACACAAATTTATTCTCTTACATTCAGGAGGTCAGAAGTTTGAAATCAGTCTTCTCCCACTAAAATGCAGTTATCTGCAGGGCTGGGTGCTCGAGGACACTGCAAGAGGGACATCTCTTTCCTTGCCCTTTTCAGCCTCTAGTTGTCTCCTGGACTCCTTGGCTTGTGGCCCCTTCCTCCATCTCCAAAGCATAGTGCTCCAGTCACCGCTTCCCTCATTACACCACATGCTCTTCTGACCCTGTCCCTTGCTGCATACTGATTGTATCAGGTCTATATAAATAATCCAGGAGAACCTCCCCATCTCAAGATTTTTAACTTCATCACAACTACAAAGTCCCTTTTGCCAACTAAGGTAATATTCACAGGTTTCAGAGATTAGAACGTGCACATATCTGAGGGACTATTATTCAACCCACCAACATCTTTTCAGAGGGCATCTAAACCTGAGAATAAAATTTCTCCAGCAATTTCCCTGGCTTCTTCTTCAGGTCCTATCACGTTTAAAAACACCATGTAGCCATGTCTCAGCCATCAGTCTGAAGTCTGTACCTTGTAAGACCTGGTAAGACCTGGTAAGACCTGGTATCTGAGATTTGACTCCGCCCCCCCACACCCACTCCCTTAATCTTTAAAAGTAAATTTATTTATTTTGGGCTGTGTGGTTCTTTGCTGCTGTGCGGGCTTTTCTCGAGTTGTGGCCAGTCGGGGATTCTCTCTAGTTGCAGTGTGTGGGCCTTTCATTGTGGTGGCTTCTCTTGTGGAGCACGGCCTCTAGGCCCACGGGCACCAGTAACTGCAGCTCCCAGGCTCTAGAACACAGGCTTAATAGTTGTGGCGCATGGGCTTAGCTGCCCCCACAGCATGTGGGATCTTCCCAGATCAGGGACAGAACCCATGTCTCCTGCAGGCACAGGCAGACTCTTTACCACTGAGCCATCAGGGAAGCCCTCCCCTTCATTTCTGAAACTGAAAACTGTAAACATCATCTTGTTAGCAGGATAAACTGGGGCTTCCCAGGTGACACTAGTGGTAAAGAATCCTCCCACCAGTGCCCGAGATGTAAGAGTCATGGGTTCAATCCCTGGGTCAGGAAGACCCCCTGGAGAAGGAAATGGCACCCCACTCTGGTGTTCTTGCCTGGAGAATCCCGTGGACCGAGGAGCCTGTCGGGCTACAGTCTCTGGGGTCGCAAAGAGTCAGACGTGACTGAGCACTGCACAGCAGTAGGATAAATTAGAGAACATTTGTTCTAAGCACAGGGCTTAAATCAGACCTTGACGTTCTGGATACTCATTTTCATTGCCTCTTCTGCCAGTCAGCTCCGGCCACTGTAGCAATGATGAGAACCTAAGTGAAGACCAGCATGGCATACAGCTGCACATTAGACATGCCAGTTCAGCTCACAGTGCTTATTTCTCTACCAGGGCCTGCAACAGATAAATCCCATGAACCACACAATATTGAACATGTCAAGGCTGACAATTCTCTGAGGCGGAGACACCCTAAACTGCAGGAGACTAGCTATTACTGTGCCTTCCAGTTAGGCGACACTACAGGAAGCAATTAACCTTTGGAGAAGAGTGAGTCAACTTATACATGTTGAATCCAGGTACAGTGAATTTTTCCATTCATTCACTTTATCAATCAATCATCCCTTCCTAATTACGAGCTGATTATACCCACCCAGTGCTGGTGCTGAAGAGATAAGAGACAATATTCTAGTATGAATGTATGGTCTCATGAGGCTTGCTACTATTTATTTATAACTTGCTATGGACCAGCCACACAGAGGAAACATTTTGGAATGCAATTCCAAATTATATTTACAGTCCTCTAATACCTCAGAGAATTTACACCAATCTTAGAACTTGATTGCTGGCTCAGATGGTAAAGAATCTGCCTGCAATGCAGGAGACCCGGATTTAATTCCTAGGTCAGGAGCATCCCTTGGAGAAGGAAATGGCTAACCCCACTCCAGTATTCTTGCCTGGAGATTCCCATGGACAGAGAAGCCTGGCAGGCTACTGTCCATTGGGATTGCAAAGAGTTAAACATGACCGAGCAACTAACACTTTATGATTAAGGAGGAACTGGTGGGTGGAGTGAATGGGGAAGAGACTCAAGTCAAGAACAAGCTAAGTGAAATGTGGGTTCTGGAACCAAGCTGGGGCTTTGGGATATGTGGGTCATATCACCCCCTCCAGGGTTAGGCATATGCTGATTCAAATCACTGACTGAAAGGATTAAAGGAACCAGACTGAATTTATCTGGAGAGCAGTCTCACACTCAGGGTGTTTTCTACAACTGTTTCAGTGGCACCCTGGACCCAGCTGTCCAGAGACAGGCCGTCATCCGGAGATGGCCATTATCACAGGTCAAAACTCACATCTCAGAAAATGTGGTGCTGTCTCTGGGAAGCTGGAGGTAATGTACATTTTGTTCTCATCACAGAGACAAGAAAATTCCCTTTCAGTAAAGGTGCTGCCGGGAGCTGGTGTGCAAGCAGCCCAGAGCAGACCCTTGTTGATGGTGGAGACAGGGCCAGCTATTTCGAGTAGCAAAGTGTAGTTATTCCCATGGATGACCACTAGTAATGATAAATCCGACAAAAGCAAAGTGCCTCATGATGTTTGGCCAAATTATACTTCTGCTGTGATCGAATTCTAATGTCCGCATCTGAAAGTCTAGAAAACTGACTGGAAAATGTATGCCCCATCCTCTGTTACACTCTGTCTTAAAGATCTTTGGGCTGCAGGGCAGACACAGTGCTCTCTACTCACTGACAGCTTCCCTCTGAATTGTGTCCAGCTTTGACTGAGTCCACTTCTTTTGAGGGAAGGAACCAAGCCAGACCCACCTGCAGCCCCAGTCACGAGATGAAGCATTTAGGGGCTCAACTTGGGGGAACTAAAGAATTTACCTGAAATGGCCAAAAACTAAAAGATTTAGAGTACATGTAAGATACAGATGATGGAAACAATGAGTGATGGGGATAAGAGGAAGTCTGTCTTGTTCATTCAGTCAGCATTTCATAAATATATTTTGAGCACTTATGCTGGACCAGACGCCGCAGCTAGTAATGGGGATTCGGTGGTGAACAAATCACAGGTCCTGCCTGCAAGCTCTTCTGCCTGATGGGCATCATGGTTTAGCAGGAAAAGCCCAGGTCACTGTAGGGATATCTGGTGGTTGCCTGTCCAGCATCCAGTCCCACCACAGCCCTTCCAAGCCATAGTCCACTTTATTCTGGAGGCCTGGGGTTTGCATGGGTATGATGGTATTTCCAGCTCTGGAGATGGGCCCTCCTAGTTTAGGCTAATCCAGAACTGCAGTCAGGAAACAGGGCCCCTGCCCTGGCCCCACACTTCAGGGTGTTCAGCTTTCAAGCATGCATTTTGGGCTTCCCAGGTGGTGCTAGTGGTAAAGAACCCACCTGCCAATACAGAAGACATGAGTTAGATCATTAGGTTGAGAAGATCTAGAGGAAGGCAAGGCAACCCACTCCAGGATTCTTACCTGGAGAATCCCAAGGAATGAGGAGCAGTCCACCAGGTTGCAAAGAGTTAGACGCGACTGAAGCCACTTAGCACACACGCATGCTTTTTACTATGCTGCGAGAGTCTGCGGGACTGAGGGACAGACCCACAAGGATCCTGTGTGTTACTCCCTCAGTCATGTCCAACTCTTTGCGACCCCATGGACTTGTAGCCCATCAGGCTCTTCTGTCCATGGGGTTCTCCAGGCAAGAATCCTGGAGCGGGGAGCCATTCCCTTCTCCAGGGGATCATCCTAACCCAGGGATCAAATGCAGTTCTTCCACACTGGGGGCAGATTCTTTACCATCTGAGCTCCAGGGAAGTACAGAGCAGACCCTTGGTATCTGGGCTCTACTTCCAGGCCTGCGTGGGCCCCTTGCCCAGCTCTCTCCTCCCAGAAGCAGATCATGCTGCCAGTGGGCACAGGCCAAGGCCAGATGTGCAGCTTGAACATGAGAGCAGAGGTATCCACATGCATGCACATGAAGCCCTTCATGGTGTGGATAGAGCATGGGGTGGATGAGCAAAGGGTGGGCTATTGCCTGAAGTTTCTGTTTGTGTACTTGCATGGAAGCCATAAATGTCCACACAAGCCTAAGATATCCCATCTTCCATCAACCCTGCAAATGGTTCAGGAGTGGGCAAGGAACCCAAGTTAATTCCACCAAGGGAACTTGGGAAGTTTTATGGTGTGTCACGGAAGGAACCTTCTAGAACTACTCTTGCCTAAGACCAATCCTACCCCTGAAGGTTTGGGATTTTGTAAGTGAATCAATTCCCTTTATTATTTAAGCCACTTTAAACTGGAGTTTCTGTTTCTTACAACCAAAAACATCCCAATAGGTTATCAACCCCACTTCTATCAGCCACCAGCTGAGGTATAATGAGCCCACATGTAATTTCTATTTCAACAAGACTCAACATCCTCAAATGTACAGGAGGATGATGACTCAAATGTTGCCGGGTGGCTAAGGAATGAAACCGTGAGTGGAAAACATTGCCTGATGTGGCATAAAGTAGGTGCTTAGTAAATGTCACTTCCCATCTGACCAATGTAGACTAGAGTAGGGGTCCCCAGTCTTGGGAATCTAATGCCTAATGACCTAAGGTGGAGCTGATGTCATAATAATAGAAATAAAGTACACAATAAATACAATGCACCTGAATCATCTTCCAAACCATCCCCCTCCCCCAACCAGCCCTAGTCCGGAGAAAAATTGTCTTCCAGAAAACCAGTCCCTGGTGCCAAAAAGGCTGGGGACCGCTGGACTAGAAGACTCAGATGAAACTGCTAGAGGAATCTAGGACAATCACCCCTTCACGCCACAACTCTTTACTAGGCCCCTCCCAGGCATCAGGCTCCATATTAGGGGTTAATATCCAAAGATGGATGAGTCAGAGGCTCTGCCCTTAAAGGACATACAGGCTCACAAACTGCAAGGGAAAGAGATGCATCCTCAATCACATCAGCCTNGCAACTAGAGGGTCGCTGCCACTCACCGCAGCTGGAGAAAGCTCTCGCACAGCAACAAAGGCCCAGTGCCACCACAAATAAGTAATATAAACAAATATAACAGGAGGAGGAATCTGTAAAAGAAAATAAAAAGCCAAAAGCCACGGTGAAGACTGGGGGCAGAGAGCAATCAGGAGAAAGAGAAGTCGTCTGGAGCAGCGTCAGCTCCACTTCTGGTTGACTACTGGGGATTTATCTTGGCCCCAATCTGCAGGCTGTGTCTCTCTCTCTCTCTTTTTTTTTCTTTACAATGCAGCCGAAAGGGCCAAGAGGTGAAGTGGTCCATAGCTGGGGTTTTGCCAGAAGGGGGAGACGAAGGGGCTTGAGTTGAGGATGCTGGCAAGACAGTGGTTGACACTCAGCATGGATCCCAGACTCCAGGCAGGAAGGATGGGAGTTGCTGATGGAGAGAGGGAAATAGAGAGGTCAAGTGACAAGCTGTCGGAAGGAGGATGCACGTGGTTGGTGACAAACGTGAGCGGGGACAGGGTTATGATCAGAGAATGGGATGTCTGAAATGTTGATTTCAGAGGTGGAGTCCCATAGAAGCAAACCTGAGATACACTGGGAGGAAGTGTCCGGTGGGCCAGGGAAGGAAGCGTGAATTCAGGTCGCCATTCCAAACAGGTCCAGGTAAAGGGGTGAAGCCAGAAGCTGAAAGAGGAGCTAGGCTGTGGTCTCTGAGGTTTTGGGGTGGGGGGTTGCCAGTGGGCCCCCTTAGAGGGATGCGATGGGGTGCTCAGGAGACACTCTCTTGATGGGACTTATCAAGGCCCCCTGTTTATGCACAGTCCTTGCCTCACACGTGACCGTTGCCACCATGCATCGTCTCTGTATATTAATAATTACATCAAAAGCATCGTTGTTTCTGTACGTAAACAACTAATATTCTGTATAATATTAATATGATAATAACTACCCATTTATATAACACAGAGTTAACGTCTGTAACTGCTTCAGCCGAGCCCCCATTTTAGAGGCCGCAGGGGTGGGGAGGAGGGGGATGTGTCATCCTCTGTTTGATTTTGGC
This sequence comes from Neotragus pygmaeus, assembly GCA_006410875.1. Lineage (NCBI taxonomy): Eukaryota > Metazoa > Chordata > Mammalia > Artiodactyla > Bovidae > Neotragus > Neotragus pygmaeus. The sequence continues at coordinate 77,001 of SJYV01044791.1, read as the reverse complement.
TGCAGTGGGTCTTCGTGGCTGTGCATGGACTTTAGCTGCGGCGAGTGGGGGCCCCTCTAGTTGCGGTGCACAGACTTCTCACTGAGGCGGCTTCCCTCGCTGCAGAGCGTGGTCTCTAGGAGATGCTGGCATCAGCAGCCGTGGTGCGCCAGCTTAGTTGCCCCCCAGGATGTGGGATCTTCCAGGGCCAGGGATCAAATCCGCGTCATTGGCAGGCAGACTCTTAACCACTGGACCACCAGGGAAGTCCTGTCACCATCTATAAAGGTGGCAATTTCTCAGCTCTTCCCCAACTCTTCTTTCAAGGGGTTCCCCTTCCCCCTTCTCCCTCCTGAACTGGCACTGAGGGCAGAGGGGAGCTGGTAAAGCCTCAGAAGAGTGAGGAGGGGTCCCACCATCCCGTGATCCTCCAGCTAGGGCAGCTCCTCTCACCTCCTCACTGGCTTCCTGCACTGGGGTTCGCTGACGGGAAACGGCTACCCTTTGATTCTTGGGAATCACACAGATAGAAAGTGATGGAGGGAGGCCTCCAACCCAGGTCCATATGATCCAGATCCTGAGGCAGTAGTCATGGAATGCATGTGTGCATGCATGTGTGTGTGCATGTGTGCGTGCATGTGTGCGTGCATGCATGTGTGCACGAGAGCTAAGTCGCATCAGTCATGTCAGGCTCTTTGTGATCCTATGAACTGTAGCCCATCGGGCTCCTCTGTCCATGGAATTCTAAAGGTAAGAATGCTAGAGTGGGTTGCCATTTCCTCTTCCAGGGGACCTTCCTGACCCAGGCACTGAACTTGAGTCTCCTGCACCTCCTGCACCTCCTGCACTGGCAGGAAGATTCTTCTTCCACTGAGCCACCTAGGAAGCCCCTAGCCACTGTACACACAGCCTCAGCTAGGCCACCCAGCTTCCGACTCCTAAGTCCAGAAACCATGAATCTCATTTTCATTCTCTCTCCCTGGAGCCCCAAGGGTATTGTGTGTGCATGTGTGTTTAGTCACTCAGTCGTGTCTGACTCCTTGCGACCCCAGTGACTATAGCCTGCCAGGGGCCTCTGTCCATGGAATTCTCTGGGCAAGAATACTGGAGTGGGTAGCCTTTCCCTTCTCCAGGGGCTCTTCCCAACCAAGGGATCAAACCCAGGTCTCCCACATTGCAGGCAGATTCTTAACCAACTGAGGCACCAGGGAAGCCCAAGAATACTGGAGTGGGTAGCCTATTCCTTCTCCAGGGGATCTTCCCAACCCAGGAATCAAACCGGGGTCTCCTGCATTGCAGGCGGATTTTTAACCAGGTGAGCTATCAGGGAAGCCCCCCAAGGGTAGTATTTTCTGCATTTTTCCCCTAACAGTGAGTGAAAGAGGTAAAGAAATATTTTACCATCTCTCCAGTGTTGAAGCCATTGGGAAGAATGATGGGGTTAATATTCAGCCAGGCTGACCCAGACTAGCCGTATCAATTGTTAAGGTATTGAAGATTGAATTGCTAAAATATTCTTATTCCAGCTGGTAAATAACTGCTCTCCTCAAGTCCATCCTCCCAAGTGAGACCCTCTGGTGCCTCATTCTGATTGGTTGCCAAGCTGTGTACATTGATAAATATATTGACTATTACCCCTAAAAGTGGAAAAGAGAAGTTTTACCCAACTAGGATGGGACACATATGTATAAATGCTACCTGGAGCTATTGATGGTGCCATAGAATTGTCATTTTCTGCAACATTAGTGAAATAACTTGTGAAACCACAGAGCATAATGCCTAGCACATAGCAGGTGTTCACTAAACATTAGCTGTGTGATAACCTAAGTCATCTTGCTAAAAGCCTCCCTGGAGGAAGAGTTTGGAGCCCAGCAATCCCCAGACTTGATGGAGCTGACACTCACAGCAATTTTCACTTAAGTCCCTGAAGTGGAGATACGAGTCAGATATGGCTAGAACTATATCCAGATGCTAGAGCATCTGGATAAGCCAAGGCAGTTTCGCGGCCATCAGAACCACTGGACCTGAATGGGGACTAACTGGCAGGCAAAAGCAAAGTGAAATAAGAAAGAAATTTGTGCCAAAAGCAGAAGCCAATTGGACGCAGCACTAAGTCCCTTCTGTGAACAGATGCAGAAAGTGTTAGTTGTTCAGCTGTGACCGACTCTCTGCAACCCCATGGACTATAGCCTGCTTCTGTCCATGAAATTCTCCAGGCAAGAGTACTGGAGTGGGTTGTCATGCCCTCCTCCAGGGGATCTTCCTGGTCCAGGAATCAAACCTGCATCTCCTGCATCACAGGCAGGTTCTTTACCACTGAAGCCACCTGGGAAGCCTAGGATACTGGAATGGGTATCCATTCCCTTCTCCAGGGGATCTTCCAACCCAGGGATCAAACCCAGGACTCCCTCATTGCAGGCAGATTCTTTACTATCTGAGCCATCAGAGAAACATTGGTCCCTGTCATTTACTGAGTGGTGTACCCTCTTTTAATCCTTAAACCCACTGTAGAAAGAATGCCAGCATTCCTATTTTTGATGTTTGGAAATTGGAGTTTAGAGTTTGGTTCAGTCCAATCCAGTTGCTCAGGCATGTTCAATTCTTTGCGACCCCATGGACTGCAGCACATCAGACTTCCCTGTCCATCACCTACTCCCAGAGCTTGCTCAAACTCATATCCATTGAGTCAGGCTGGTCACTTATCTAAGGTCCATGGGTATCAGGATTTGGAGTTGGAAATCCCATACATTCTATCTGGTTCTATAGCAGTTAGTCTGTCCCCTCCACCATGAGCCCAGGTGTTCCCCTGATATACTGCTGTGGTTTAACAGACCCCTAGAAGGAAATCACAAAAATAATAGTCCAAATATTCACATATTCTCAATTAGACTTGCTTTCAGTAGAACTCACCCACAATCCAGACAGTCCAGCAAGGTCTGTGATGATGGGAGGGGTAAAGACATTCAAAGAACCAAACACACACACCTGCACCTGCCCGAGAAGAAAAGACCTGTGACAGCCACTCACTGCCTTGGGTGCTTCCGCGTGGGTGGAGAATTGGATGGTGCCAAGGAAATGCTTTGCCCGTGGATGGCACCCCCAGATGAACAGGCTTGGCCTCGGTGTACAAGGGAGCTGTGGACGACAAAGCAGATGAGTGTCCACGGTGGGCCCAGTGGCTGAACTGATGCACGGGAGCTTGTGTTCCTGCTCTGGGCGTGTTTGCAACTGGGATCAACACAGAGAGAGCGGGTTACAGGCTGGAGTTCGCTTGTGTGTTCACTCAGTGTTCTGTCTTTGCTGTGTGTGTGTGTGTGTGTGTGTGTGTGCGCGCGCGCGCGCGCGCACATGCGCGCGCATGGAGCTCTCCATGGTTCTCAAAGTGCTGTCTCAAACAGGATGGCTTTTTACCTGAATGAGGATTTTGAAGATGATGGTGTTCTGGGTTTCTGGAGCCCAGTCTTGCCATCAGCAGGTGAAGGAGTGACGTTATTTTTCCTTTTCTTTCTCTCTCAGTAGAATCAGCTACTTCCTAACTGGTCTCCCATAGGCTGGATACCAGTGTGTCCATTCTTGAATCCATTGCCTCAGATGCCTTCGTAAACACAGATCTGATGATGTTTCTGCTCAGAAATTATCTAAGACTCTCCAGTACCATAGTCTGTCCACAGATGATATTCCAAACATGGAAATGTGGGCAAGTAGGTTTGGGGAAGAGGCTACAAATCAGAGCATCTCTTTGTGTTTCACCATGCACAGTGGCATATTAAAGGGAGTGCACAGACCTGATTCCCTGTGTGGGGGGGTGGGGTGGCGGGGAGGTCTTGTAAATGATTTGAGCTACTGAAATGTACTTTCTTTGCCCTCTGTAACATCTGTTAAAATCTCAAGGTGATCGTACAAAACAAGTTTTGGAAAAGGTCTGCCTAGAAGATAATACCCAGACTGAATAAGTCGACATACAAAACTTTCCAGAACCTTGACTTAATATTCTTGAAAAGTGGTAAGAGTTCAGGCTCAAGAATCAGATCCCAGTTCTAATCCTAACACTGCCATTTAATCCTGTGAAACCTTGGCCTTAATTATTCTCCTATTCTGTGCCACAGGTTTCTTATCTGTAAATGACAATGCTGTGCCTTCCTTGAAGGGTTATTGTAAAGGATTGCACGAGAGAACCAATGTAAAGCCCATAGTAGAATATCGAGCCTACAGAAAGTACTCAGTGAATGGAATTTCTATTATTATAATTATCTTTAATCCAAAAGAAAGTGGACCATTTCTGAGCACACAGTACCTGACTTTCCTCTCAAATTTCTACAGACTCAAAGACCCCGATAATGACAAAAGCAGTGAAAATAACTGGCCAGGATGTAGGATTTCAGGGGTTTTCAGCACCAGAAAAATAACTTGGCTACATGATGTAACTGACTATGAACATCACTGCCTATGAAGATTAGAAGACAGAAGGTCTGCATTTTCCAGTCTTAAAACTATGTGTAACTCGGTGTGGGACCCTAGACAACAGTCTTGGCCTCTTAGGGACTCAGTTTCCCCTCCTGCAGATGACAACATTGAGTAGGAAGATGCCTGAGCTCCCTACCGTGGGAAAAGTCTCTCTAAGTTCATGGGGAAATCCTCCTTCTCTACTGGCTTAGCATGCATGTTCAGTTGCTTCAGTCATGACTGACTCTTTTTTGACCCTATGGACTGTAGGCCATCAGGCTCCTCTGTCCATGGGATTCTCCAAGCCAGAACACTGGAATGGGTTGCCATGCCCTCCTCCAGGGGATCTTCCTGACTCAGGGGTCAAACCTGTGTCTCCTGCGTTACTGGCAGATTCTTTACCCACTAAGGCACCTAGAAAGCCCCTATGTGAACACATTGCCTCAGGCAGGTGTCAATTGGCTCCCAGGGTAGCATGGGATCTGTCACTGTAAGAGCATCACACTGAGATCAACACACCACTTGTGTTGCCTTACATCACAAAGGACCCACTCCCAGTTTGCCTGTGTGCCTAGGTCACAGCAGCAGAACCTTGTTCTGAACACAGAGGTCAGTCCAGAAGAAATGCAGACAGAGGAATTTTTTCTTTTCTACCTATCTGATACTTTGTTTTGTCTCTGGTTCACTTGGTACCAATAAGTGAATCACTGGGGTGGCAGTAATGATTGGAATATGGGTTCTATGACTTGACCACGTGTAATCTCTGTAGAGAAACAACAGACTGGTTCCAAATAGGAAAAGGAGTACNCAAATAAGCAAAGAAAATAATTCAACAGCCAATTCATATACTCAGAGAACAGATTAGTGGTTATCAGAGGTGATGGTGGTGTTAGGTGGTGGGAAAAATGCAAAAGTGAATCCAATGGTACAGTTTCATGGGTGACTTTTTCACAGAAGTTTAATATATTTAAAAAATTAATATGGAATAGCAAAAGACTGTAAATAACTAAAGCAATCTTGAACAAAAAGAACAAAGTTGCTGCCATCACACTATTGATATCAAAATATACTACAAAACTACAGTAATAAAATAAGCACAGTACTGTTGTAAAAGAGATATATAGAACAACAGAACAGAATAGAAATCTGAGAAAAATCCATGCATTTTTGGTGAATGAATACTTGAGAAGGATATCAAGAACATATAGTGGTGGCAGGATCCTTGGCCTCTAGATGTCAGTAGTGTCTCCTAGTTGTAACAACCAAAAATGTTTCTAGACATTGCCTCCTGATCTGTCCCCTGGGGTGAGGGGCATGCAAACTCACCCCTGGATGAAAACCAATTAAAGGCATAGGACAGAAAGGTGTTTATTGAGCCATTCTCATAACTTTTCTGAAACCTTTTCCAAGTAAACTTTAGAAAATGATAGACCTCACATCAAAGTATTTACTGAAATAAAAATACACAGTGTTAAAAAAAAATGGAGAAAGAATGTCTCTTCAATAAATGGTGTTTGGAAAACTGCTTTTCCACTAGCAGAAGAAAGAAATTGCTTTGCAAGAAGAAATCGTTATGCTATGTACCAGAAACTAACACAACATTATAAATCAACTATATTTCAATAAAAAAATTAAAAAAAAATCATTAATAACTTAAACATAAGACCTGAAACCATAAAATCTGTAGTAGAAGTCATAAGGAAAAATCTCCTTCACATTGGTTTTGGTGATNCTGGGGCTCTTCCATCCAGGGGGCCTGGTTTCCCAGTTGGCATGTCGTTTCCATAGATACTGGGCATATAGCTCAAAGTTCACAGTTAGGCCCAAGATGGAGTCCTTCTTTCAAGATGGAACCTGTTCTGTCTGTTTCCTCCTTCATTTCCCCCTCTTGATGCTCTTAACTCATAGTATGAGCATCATTCATAGGGATATATTGCACCCTAACTCTCCGACCTCCAATTAGGGAGAACGACATCAACCTTTGGGTTACAAAGTACATAATACATTGTAAAATAAAGGGTCCACAAAGCAGAACTATCAAGGCAACTATAACGTGGTAAATATAGTTTTCCACCAATCACCCTTTACCCAAGATAGGACCAAAGTCCAAAAAGGAAGATTATCATCAGATATAACTTTTACCTGACATTCCATGTCATCTAGGGTGGCTGATATATAGCCAGATAAATCAGGAATGTATACACAACATTCGACTTTGATTATAGCACAGGTCCCTCTTTGTACTGAAACTATGGTTAGTCTCAAGATGATACCAGCAAGTCCNGACATTCCATGTCATCTAGGGTGGCTGATATATAGCCAGATAAATCAGGAATGTATACACAACATTCGACTTTGATTATAGCACAGGTCCCTCTTTGTACTGAAACTATGGTTAGTCTCAAGATGATACCAGCAAGTCCTTGTAGCAGCAGTTGATCGTAAAGCTTTATCTCTGTTTTTTCTTTAAGATTATCTTGGTTTCATGGGGATCGGAGGGGTTCTTTTGTGTTCCGCTCAGTGTCCTCCGGGTCTGTGTGGTATGCCCTCTTCATCCTCATGTGAACCCAAGGAGTGAGACCTGCAACTTTAAATGCAGTAGGGCTGGTTAGAACAGCAGTATATGGACCCTTCCAATGTGAGACCAAGGAGTCCTGTTTCCAGTCCTTGACCACACCTGATTCCCAGGCACAAATTCGTGAATCTGTTCCCTTAGGGAGGAATGACACCCTTTCTTGTACAAACTTAGTTACCTGATTTGTTACCTTACCCAGTTGTTCCATCTGCTGTGAAATCTCATCTCCTCTTACTTGAGAAAAATTTGTTGATACCTATTTTATTATGGGAGGGGCCTCCCAGACACAGTTTTGTACAAAGAAGAGCCATGGGACTGTGGGATCATCCTGAATCTGAGCAGAGCCGATGGAAACAAGTCCACCCAGGAACAGTCAGTCTCTAAGATCTGCTTGGGCAGTGTCTCTTTAAGTGTCTGGTTGGTTCCTTCCACCATCCCAGAACTCTGGGGCCTATATGCTGTATGTAATTTCCACTTGATATTTAAAGTTTTGCTTACTTGTTGTACTAAATCAGCTTAAAACGTCAGTCCATTTTCCGATCCA
>SJYV01044791.1:26072-69429 GCA_006410875.1 Neotragus pygmaeus | reverse complement strand
CCCAGCAATCTTGATTCTAGCTTGTGCTTCATCCAGCCCAGTATTTTGCATGATATACTCTGCATATAAGTTAAATAAACAGGTTGATAATTTACAACTTTGACGTACTCCTTTCCCTATTTGGCACCAGTCTATTGTTCCATGTCCAGTTCTAACTATTGCTTCTTGACCTGCATACAAATTTCTCAGGAGGCAGGTAAGGTGGTCTGGTATTCCCACCTCTTGAAGAATTTTCCACAGTTTGTTGTGATCCACACAGTCAAAGGCTTTGCCATAGTCAATAAAGCAGAAATAGATGTTTTTCTGACATTCTTTGCTTTTTTGATGATCCATAGGATGTTGACAATTTGATCTCTGATTCTTCTGCCTTTTCAAGCTGCCTAAATCCAGCTTTAACATCTGAAAGTTCTCAGTTCATGTACTGTTGAAGTCTGATTTGGAGAATTTTGAGCATTACTTTATTAGCGTGTGCTGCTGTTGCTGCTGCTGCAGCTAAGTCACTTCAGTTGTGTCCGACTCTGCACGACCGCATAGATGGCAGCCCACCAGGCTTCACTGTCCCTGAGATTCTCCAGGCAAGAACATTGGAGTGGGTTGCCATTGCCTTCTCCATACTAGTGTGTAAGATGAGTGTAACCGTGCGGTAGTTTGAACATTCTTTGGCATAGCCTTTCTTTGGGATTGGAATGGAACCTACCTTTCATAGCTTATCCCTAAATTTATCTGATGGTTCTATTGAGTAGACATCCCCTACTCAACTTGAGGGACAGTTCCTAAGGGCCCCACACCTATTTCTTCTTCTCTGATTATTCTCTCCTCACCTGAGTCTACGGAGTTGTTATGCAGTCTGTGTTTGGAGAAGAAACAGATGCTTGACGAACAAACATCCTTCCAAAATTTTCCTGCCACCTCTGGGGCAGTGGCTTTTTAGTCTTTAAAGCCAAATATGTGATGTCTTTTCCTCTGGCTCTCCTGGGGTCACCATTTTGGAGTGAACCGGGCTTACATCTGACTGCAGGGGCTAAGGGGTGCAGAACTGGTGAGGAAGGGAGGACAGAAAGCAAGCAGGATGTTTGGAGCAAATGGAGAAATTTGGAGTGGAGAGGTACTCATCAGTTAAAACTCCAGAACTTTCTGTACTGCAAAAATACAAAAAAAATAAAATAAAACACAAACAAACAGGGGACTGCCTGGGTAATAATTTCAACAAACACCTCCTTCCTTTCCAGTAAAGAAGCAAACCTCTTCCCAATATACCTACTATACGCACTGCCTTCAAGTCCACTGAGACATTGTCGTAGACTGTGGAAGTAGCACACAGGCATGGTGGCTGGAATTGCAGCCCACCATGGACCCTGAGCATCACTGCATGTTCTTGCTAAAGGCGCCAGAAGCGCAAGGCCCTGAGTCCTCTGACCTGGGTTACTTCCCAGGGCAGTGCCTGCAGCCAGTAACCCTAAGGGATGAGGTAGCATCGCTCTCCCCAGACCCAGCTTTCTTCCCCTCCCTGTAAAAGGGACGAGTCCTCCAGGCACAAAGTGTAACATACTTCGGTGTCTGTGAAGCATCCACTCAAGCCCACCCGTGGCACTTCCCCTTCCCTCCATGGGACTGCAGGTCACGGGGAACCGGTACAGACATGAAGCTTGGGACCACAGGTCACAGAGAACGGGTACAAACAGGAAGCTCTGGCTACAGATTTTGCTGAGTGATAAAGTCCTTTGTCTCTGACCCAGGAGTGTCATGCCTTCTGCCAGCATCCATGGAAACATGCTATGTTAGCTTATAAGTAGTATAAAATCCCAGACCATTAGCAACTCTTTTCAGTGCTGGCCTTTCAATGCCTTGTCCCAAAGGGTACACAGATCACCTTGATGAGCATCTCTGCATCTCAGTGGGACCCTGCTATGTGATATAAAGAAAGAGTGAAGCTGTTGATGATTAAAAAAAAAAACAAAACCCAAAGCCAGGGTGGAAATCTAGTGTCTACCTCTCACTGGCTGGGCTTGTCTGGCTTTCACACTTAACAACCCAAAGGCACCGTGAGGGAGAGGGTGTTTGAGGGTGTCCTCCTGGCCCAGTCTGGCTCATCTAGGTGCCTTCTTGGCGGTTTTAGAAAGAGGGTATCTACCAATGCACTCTGGCTTCTCAGCCTGCTGCTGGCAAATGCTTGCCATTCCCAGATTCCGAGCAGCCTTTCTAGACAAGATTTCAAACCTAATTAAGCTTAGCATTATCATTGTTTTTATCACATTAAGTTCCTGCCTGGCCCACAGCAGCAGAGACCACAAAGTCAACCCTGCATCTTTAAACAGAAACAACAGATTTTGGTTCAATTAAAAATTCATTAAAATGCAAATGAGTTTGTAAATTTTTTCCCCTCCTTCTGATGATTCCTCAGCATGGTTTTTTAATCCTAGCTGGTGCTGAAGGAGAGGTGAACCCCTGGCTAGAAAGGAAAAGAGAGGGAGAGACAGAACACTGGACACTCACGGAGACATAACGCTGCTTCCCTGAGAGCCTTGCCTCTCTGCCCCCTGCTTCCCCTCCTCCACCACTTTCCCCAAAGGGGATGAGTTTCACGATTGCTCCGCATCATTTTCCTGATCTCTATCTCACTGCATCTTAAGGGAAACTCCAGGATAAAATGAATAAGTAACTTCATCCACCTAAGGCTATGGTTTTTCCAGTAGTCATGTATGGATGTGAGAGTTGGACCATAAAGAAAGCTGAGTGCTCAAGAATTGATGCTTTTGAACTGTGGTGTTGGAGAAGACTCTTGAGAGCCCCTTGGACTGCAAGGAGATCCAACCAGTCCATCCTAAAGGAGATCAGTCCTGGGTGTTCTTTACAAGGACTGATGTTGAAGCTGAAACTCCAATACTTTGGTCACCTGATGCGAAGAGCTGACTCATTTGAAAAGACTCTGATGCTGGGAAAGATTGAGAGCAGGAGAAGGGGACAACAGAGATGAGATGGCTGGATGGCATCACCGACTCAATGGACATGGGTTTGGGTGGGCTCTGGGAGTTGGTGATAGACAGGGAGGCCTGGCGTGCTGCGGTTCATGGGGTAACAAAGAGTCAGACATGACTGAACTAAACTGAATTGAACTATCCACCTAAACCCCCCCAGGGCTTCCCAGGTGGTGTTAGTGTAAAGAACCTGCCTGCCAATGCAGGAGATGCTGGTTTGATCCCTGGTTCAGGAAGATCCCCTGGAGGAGGGCATAAAAACCCACTCCAGTATTCNGCTGGGAAAGATTGAGAGCAGGAGAAGGGGACAACAGAGATGAGATGGCTGGATGGCATCACCGACTCAATGGACATGGGTTTGGGTGGGCTCTGGGAGTTGGTGATAGACAGGGAGGCCTGGCGTGCTGCGGTTCATGGGGTAACAAAGAGTCAGACATGACTGAACTAAACTGAATTGAACTATCCACCTAAACCCCCCCAGGGCTTCCCAGGTGGTGTTAGTGTAAAGAACCTGCCTGCCAATGCAGGAGATGCTGGTTTGATCCCTGGTTCAGGAAGATCCCCTGGAGGAGGGCATAAAAACCCACTCCAGTATTCTTGCCTGGAGAATCCCATGGACAGAGGAGTCTGGCAGATGACATTCCAAGAGTTGCACAGAGTTGGACTGAAGCAACTTAGGATGCACCTACAGCCCCTAGCCATCCCATCATATTTTGATAATGCTTTTAGGGAGCTTTCTCCACTAATAGGACACTGAAATGTGACTAGGGGCTCCTGCAATAACTTAAAATGGTGATTAACCCCTCTCACGTGTTTGGCCAGGTAACCTCTTTGCCCAAATCCAACAAAACCACAGAGCCTACAGAAAGACATGTATGAGCTAACAAAATGTTTAGTGTATACAGGACCTGTAAGGCTTTGCCCTTACTCTCTGACCAGTCTACCCAGAAATCTTGTGCTGCAGTCCATGGGGTCGCAAAGTTGGACATGACTGAGAGTGACTGAACTGATTGACTTGCCCAAAGTCACATTACTAGAAAGTAGTCATCAAGACCTGAATCCATATCCCTTGGATTCCAAAGCCAGTGTTCTTCATATCACATGAATTCCACAACTCTTTGTTTCCATGTTCACAGAGCTGCTCCAGCTTTTTGTTTCCACGACTGAGCAGCTATATTTCAACCACTGGATCCTAAAACAGCTTGGATGTGTAGACTGATGCTAGCTTTTGAGAAAACGATGCCATGGTGCCTCAGACCCCAGGAGCAATGCTGTCACGGTACTGCTGCCTGTGGGAAGCAGGCAGCTTCTGCAAGTTCATTAGACACCCCTAATTGCTGTGAACACATTCAGGAGGTATAGTAAATGCAACTTAATTGAGAACTAATTAACTTGTTATAGTTATCTCGTTACATGCCAATTAAATGTCTAAATATTCTTTTCTTCTCAGATAAAGGAATATAAAAAAGGAAACTCAGGGGTGAAACCGGATCTCCATTCAGGTACCAGAGTGGCAACAGGGGCCTTGGTCCTGCGGAAGGAGTCGAGCTCATTAACACGATGTTAAAGGAAGATGTTCAAAGGCGGGGGGCAGATCCTGACTTTCGGAAGGATTCTCCATTAAATCTGCTGTGAAATGGGATTTAGCCTCAAAGGCTCCAAGAGACAGGACCTGGCAAGGGCTGTTTCTCCCACCTGGCTTCTCTCTAGCTGTTTAAGGTTTGGGTTTCTTATCCCTTTGTTTGCTGAAAATCTGCCCTTTTCTGTGAAAGGCCAAGGGGACCGTCCACGTAGCCGTGTGCAGCTATCAAGAGTGGACTGCCAGGGCAGTGCTCGGCTGCAGCCCAGCTCTTGTGTTATCACTCGCTCTTAATCTGTTTTCAGCCACAATGTCGTTTAACCCTCTCCTCTGCTGAGTTTCCAGAAGCTCAGAGTGTCCCCAGCCGTGGGGGAGATGAGGAGTGCCTCTCTCGAGGAGCAGGAATGAAGGCAAAGCTGAAATAATAGATTCATTCGCGGCCCTTTATTTTCAGCCCTGATGTTTCTTGTTCAATTATGTCTGTTTAAATCACCGAGAAGAGCGAATCCTGTTTATTTCCATCAGAAACTCAAATCAATACCCAGTCCTGGCAGACAAGGGAGTCGGGTCCCATTCTCACTGATTCGTAGCTGTTAGAACTTATGGGCCACCTTGCTGACAACGGTTGGTATTGCACAAGGAAAAGACGTGCCTGGCTTTCCATCTTAATGAAAGGCAGGCGTGACTGCTTGGAAAAACACTCTGGTTGACTCTCTCAACCTCTCCAGTTCGAGTACCCTCCCAGGTCTTTCTGGCTTCCTGTCTCACTGAAGCCAATCCCAACCACATTGTTCCTGGGACTTTAACATTCATCTTTTGTCACAGCCACTGATTATCCTCTATTCTATTATGATGGTGCCAACATAACTCTCAGCATCCCAGAGAGAAGTCAGGACGCCGAGGGCCCATTCTCTAAGGGGAGCTATTTATGTGGTCTGCCCCCAGGCTGGACATCCAAACCCCTCGGTCCAGGTTGGTTTCTATAAAGAACCCATTGGGATTGCTTTGTCTGACCTTCGTGAAGACAGCAAAAGAATGGACAGAAAACTATGAGCCCACCTTGTAGAAAGAAAAATGATAAAGCACCTACTATACAGTCAGCAACAGCAAACTAAATACACACAGTGAGATTCTGATGGTTGTTTAGGCAGTAAGTTGTATCTGCCTCTTTCGTGACTTGATGGACTGTCGCTCACCAGGCTCCTCTGTACTGTGGGATTTCCCAGGCAAGAATACTGGAGTGGATACCATTCCCTTCTCCAGGGGATCTTCCCAAACCAGGGATGGAACCTGCGTCTGCTGCATTGGCAAGTGGATTCTTTACTACTGAGCCTCCAGGGAAGCCTGAGATTCTGATAAGCGTTTACACTTTCTTTTCCCTACAAAACTCATGCAACCCCTCTTTACCACCATTAAGAAGCCCGCCTGTCCTCTAATTTATCTGGGTGTTCTGAAGTTTATTTTACCACCTAGGTTTGGCTACTTTGTTTCTGCCGAGTCTCTTGTCTCACTTCAGTCTGTGCTGGGCCTTGACTTCTTTGTATGAAGCCCTTGCTTGCTTCTATTTGCAGAAAACATTCAATCTCTGCTTATGCATTTGTTCAAAGTTCACTTTAAGTACAGAGTATTTATCAACTGGATTGCTCTGTAAAGCGCCTGCCGCCGGTTACTCATTACAGGGAATGGCTTCCCTTCCCATTTTGCACCACCCTGCAGCTTTCTGTGTACGTTGCTCTCACTGGAGCGCTCCGTTTTTCTTGGCCAGCTGCCTCTGTACTCAGCCAGCAACCTGATGATTGGGGGCATATTTCAAACCTCCTATTCCTTGCCGGTGGGGAAGGCAACAACCAGTTTGGGACTGACATTTAAAAGAGCTCTTGTATTGCTGGAAACATGGTTACTATGTTAAAATTTCCTAGAAGAAACCAGCATCCTGATGAGGGGAAGGGGTGGTGATGGGGGTGGTGGTTAACCAAAGCTTCAGAGGATGGGGGTAGGGGTGGGGGCTACGATGTGGATGGTTTCTGCCAGAGATTGTCTCTTTCATCCCCAGCTGCCCTTTGGAGGCCCCTGGGGAGCGCTTGAAATTGTGACGCCTCTGTCCCACCCCAGAGATTCTGATTGAATTATTGGGGAGGAGGGAGCCTGAATCAAGGTTGTTTCCCAGGTATGACTGAGTACTGAGCTAGGCTAGAGGTTGGAGCCCAATCAGAGTCTGCAAGAAAAACTGAACTTCCCATTCAGGGGAGAGCAATCTCAACTTCAAGTCCAAGGGACCTGATTGGCATCCAGACTGGAAAGCCAAGAGTTCAAAGTGAGGCATGATGCAGGGAAGGGATAGTTAGGGAGTCTGGGATTGATATGTACACCCTGCTGTATTTAAAATGGATAACCACAGGACCCCCTCCCAGACAAATTAAATAAAAGACTTCTGGGGTGGAGTATGGGAAAGGCAACGCCTCTAAAACCTGCACTTAGGGCTGGGACGCTTCCTTCAATAGGATGTCAGGTCCCCCGCAGCAGGGTATGCAGGAGTTACAGCCCTCCATGTTTGGCATAAAACCTGAGAAATAGCTCCAGGGCAATAGGATAATCACTTAATGATAGAGAAAATAACAAACAAAGCAAAGTACATTATTGGTTCACATCAATCCTTCGTATATTTGGACTCAGTTATCACGTTCTGGGAGCTTTCCTGATGGCTCAGTGGTAAAGAGTCCCGCCTGCCAATGCAGGAGACATGGGTTCGATCCTTGGACTTGGAAGGTCCCCTGGAGAAGAAAATGGCAACCCACCCCAGTATTCTTGCCTGGGAAAGCCCATGGACAGAGGAGCCTGGCAGTCTACCGTCGTGGGGTCACAGAGTTGGACATGACCTAGCAACTAAACAACATCATCATCATGTTCTGCAGGGCCAGCTCCCAGCTCCTCTGAGCATTGCACTGACCCGCGCCCACATGCCTGGCTGTCACCTCCACTCACCATCTGGTTTCACTCTTTGAACACATTCTAGATATTGTAGGTGTACTCCTTAAATCTGGGCTCCCCCCGAATATCCCTCAGTGCTCCCACTGTGGCTGTGAGAGGAATGAAAGCCAATCCCTTGTCCTTGAGACCACATTCCTGTTAACTCAGCCCAAGTGGGACCGCCAGGGAGGAAACCACACCAGCTCTGCCCGCCCAGATCAGGCGCAGAGACCCCGGCTCAGTGTTAGGACCAACTCCTCAGCCCTGCCTCCGACTCCCTGAGTTTCCTTGAATAAATCACTTCTTCTTTCGGTCCCAGTTCTCTCATCTAGGAGAGGGATTCTAGGGACAGCCACACCCTTTCTGCTCTGCCCTTGGTGAGTCTGGGATTACGCAGGCCTGAGAGTGGTCCCAGAGGAGCACTGCTGTAGTCAGGAGGCTTGAAGGAAGCCTAGACATTTACCTGGGGTTATTTCCCAGCGGTGTGCTTGTGAAATGCTCTGGTGAAGACTTGTGCAGTTCTAGAAAAAGTAATCGTTTGGTTGCGGCTAAGCCACTAACTCCATCATCCCATACGTTTTCCATGGACTGGGCTCCCAGTAAGGAAGCCTCCAGTAAGGAAGAGCTTTAACACAGCCAGGAGTGGAATCATCCCGGATACAGTTAACTAGCTTTGTGCCCACCTGTCATAGCATCCGGGGAACCCGCATGCCTCACTCCCTTTGGCAGTAAAACTCTGCCTTCGTAGGTATTTCTCACTGCTCCCTGGGCTTCCCAGGTGGTGTTAGTGGTAAAGAGGCACTGGCACCCCACTCCAGTGTTCTTGCCTGGAGAATCCCAGGGACAGTGGAACCTGGTGGGCTGCAGTCCATGGGGTCTCGAAGAGTCGGACACAACTGACTTCACTTTCACTTTTCACTTTCCTGCATTGGAGAAGCAAATGGCACCCCACTCCAGTACCCTTGCCTGGAAAATCCCATGGGTGGAGGAGCCTGGTGGGCTGCAGTCCATGGGGTCTCAAAGAGTTGGACACAACTGAGCGACTTCCCTTTCACTTTTCACTTTCCTGCATTGGAGAAGGAAATGGCACCCCACTCCAGTACCCTTGCCTGGAAAATCCCATGGGTGGAGGAGCCTGGTGGGCTGCAGTCCATGGGGTCTCAAAGAGTTGGACACAACTGAGCGACTTCCCTTTCACTTTTCACTTTCCTGCATTGGAGAAGGAAATGGCACCCCACTCCAGTACCCTTGCCTGGAAAATCCCATGGATGGAGGAACCTGGTAGGCTGCAGTCCATGGGGTCGCTGAGGGTCGGACACGACTGAGTGACTTCCCTTTCACTTTTGACTTTCATGCATTGGAGAAGGAAATGGCAGCCCACTCCAGTGTTCTTGCCTGGAGAATCCCAGGGACGGGGAGCCTGGTGGGCTACCATCTCTGGGATCGCACAGAGTCGGACACAACTGAAGCGACTTAGTAGTAGTAGTAGTAGTAGCCAATGCAGGAGACATAAGAGACATGGGTTCGATCCCTGGGTCGGAAAGATCCCTTGGAGGAGGGCTTGGCAACCGATTCCGGTAGTCTTGCCTGGAGAATCCATGAACAGAGGAGCCTGTTAGACTACAGTCCAGAGGGTCACAAAGAGTCAGACAGGAGTGAAGTGACTTAGCATGCATGCGCTCACTGCTCCCTGCCTTCCTCATCTCCCTGCATCTGAATACTTGGGATGGTGACGTGGATATCTTTCATCTCACTGCCCTTTCCCTAGCAGCACCCCTTTGTCAGGATGCCTCCCTCTCTGGGCTTGTCCCATCCTCTCTCCCCTCCCTTTACCATATGGACATTATAGCAGACTCCTGGCCATTCCCAAACATACCGACTTCTTTCCCTCTTTCCAGCCTGGACCCCTGGGGCCACCACCACACTCTCAGGACAGATGTCTACCTCACCAGCATCTTATCCCCACGCCCTGGGTTCTGTCTCTGATTGATGTGAGCACCATGCCCCCATCCCCAAGCCTGGGTTTAGGGCAATCTCATCCCCCTTTCAACAGAACCTATGCATTGCACTCCCATGACAAAAATAGGAGAAGAAATCCAGATTTATTTCCTTCATACTCCAGGTTAAAAAATTGGAACAGCACAGTATGTGTATGCACCATGGGGCTCAGTTTAGACAAACTTACTGATTTAGGAGACTTATTTTCTCTTAAGGAGCTGTACAGTGGGTTAAAAAGTGTATGATCATAACTTTTGCATTCATTAGCATCGTTTCTATGCTGCCAAATGCATAATTCTGACTCCCAGTTCCCACTGAACCTATAAGCAAGAGGATTTATTTTATCGTTTCATTTTATTCATTGCTTTTCCTTCCCTCTCAGTGCTTCCCTAGGGCTGTATCATGGGCAAAATTTCACCTGTGATCCGGTTACAGAGCTGGGAGCTGGGAATCGAGGTCCCAGTCTCTGGTTGGCTGGTAGCTACACTTGGGTAGGATAATGTTTTTCAGGTGGGTTGTAGCTCCAGCCAAAATGATACTGGCCAGGACAAAGGAAACCTACTTTCTAGAAAAAGTCACACCTCTGATGCCAGGGTCTAAACCTTAGCCCCAAGGTATTGGGACCTCCTCCTTAATATTTTGATAGAAACTGAAATGAAAATTTGAAACTCTTGTTCCTTGGAAAGAAAGATATGACAAACCTAGACAATGTATTCCAAAGCAGAGACATCACCTTGCTGACAAAGGTATGTATAGCAAAGCAATGATTTTTCCAGTAGTGATGTACAGATGTGAGAGTTGGTCCATAAAGAAGGCTGAACACCAAAACATTGATGCTTTCAAATTGTGATGCTGGAAAAGTCTTGACAGCCCCTTAGACTGCAAGGAGATCAAACCAGTCAGTCCTAAAAGAAACCAACCCTGAATGTTCATTGGAAGGGCTGATGCTGATGCTCCAACAGGTTGACCACCTGAGAAGAATTGACTCGTTGGAAAAGACCCTGATGCTGGGAAAGATTGAAGATAAAAGGAGAATGGGATGGCAGAGGATGAGATGGTTAGATAGCATCACCAGCTCAATGGACATGAATCTGAGCAAACTCCAGGGAAATAGTGGAATACAGAGGAGCCTGACGTGCTGCAGTTCATAGCATTGCAAAGAGTTGGACACAACTTAGCAATTGAACAATACTAATAACAAATTTGCCTGGTAGCTTGGACGATGTGTATTTCTTTTAAGATGACCATCCCCAAATTCATAACTAGTGCCCATCGTGAGTAGGCAGTTCACAGAAGCAGCGTACAAAAAGATATTCATTCTCACATATAATGACATAATCTGCACTTAAAACAGCAAAATAAAAATTTTCACCTAGCAGTTGGCAAAGATCCACAGGTTTGATGCAATGCTGTATTAGCAGGTGTGGAGAACGTTTCAATGGGAGAGTATACTTGCATAGATTTTGGCAATACCACCGCAAGGTAAGGTGTATATGATCCTTGATTTAGCAATTCTGCTCCTAGGACTCTCTCAGAACCATAGTGGCCCATGGAAACATTGCTGGAGAAAATCCCATGCTTATGCAGACTCGACTCACTGGAGTGTGGAGAAAAGGGAGCCTTCCTGCGCTGTTGTTGAGAATGCAAATTGGTGCAGCCACTATGGAAGACAGTATGGTAGTTCCTTAAAAAAATAAACATACAGTCACCATATGATCCCACAATCCCACTTCTGAGCATGTATCTGAAAAAGATGAAACCTCTTATTTGAAAAGATACAAGTACCCCAGTGATTATAGCAGCATTATTTACAGTTGTCAGGATGTGGAAGCAAACCAAGTGTCCATCAACAAATGAATTGATAAAGATATAGATAGATAGATAGACACCATGAAATATATATATATATAAAATACAATGAAATACTACTCAACCATAAGAATGAAATAACGCCATTTGCAGCAACATGGAATGGACCTCAAGATTACTATATGAAGTAAGACAGAGAAAGACAGAGATTGTATCTCCTATATGTGAATCTAAAAAATAATATAAATGAAATTATTTACAAAACAGAAACAGATTCACAGATGTAGAAAATAAACTGGTGGATACCAAAGGGGAAAGGGGAGGGGAGGGATAAATTAAGAGTTTGGGATTAACAGATACATACATATATAAGATGTATATAACAGATACATATATGCATATATATAAAGAAGAAAAACAATAAGGATTTACTGTATAGCACAGGGAACTATGTTCGGTATCTTATAATAACCTATAATGGAAACGACCAACACAATATTATAAATTAAATATAATTCCGTGAAAAATAAAAATTTAACTTCAGATCTGAAAACGCACCCTAAGCAGGCTTAACAATTCAGCCACTCTTTCCTAGTGCAATGATCACATCATACAGGCCCCTCACTTCTTAAACCTCTAAATTCTTTCAGCTGGAGACCCTTCTTCTGTCTTCATGGAGAAAGAGATGCAGATACAAACTGTTTCCCCAATTAAAAAACTGTGACAGTTGTACCATAGGCGGGGCGAGGAAGATAACATAGGCCCTAACAACAGTCACCCTCAGAGGAAAATGGGTTCAAATGCCACATATCAGCATAAGACCTTGGTCAGCATAGTGGAGTGAAGTCGCTCAGTCATGTCCGACTCTTTGCAAGCTGTGGACTGTAGCCCACCAGGCTCCTCCGTCCATGGGATTCTCCAGGCAAGAGTACTGGAGTGGGTTGCCATTTCCTTCTCCAAAATTCAGGGTCTTCATGTTCATAACCAAGATCACGGCCAGGGCCATGGAGGAAAGAGAGGAATCAATAACAATTCCCAGGTATTTGGCCTAAGCAACAGTACAGATGGTGGTACCATTAACTCGGACAGCGGAGGTTCAATGGTCCAAAGGTCAAAGTTTCTCCAAGTGGGCCGTTGGACCAGCAGCATGAGCATCATCTCACTCCCACCCCCGACCTACTGAATCAGAAAGACGGAATAGCTAGTTAGTGGGAAGCTGCTGTATGTCACAGAGAGCTCTGTGATGACCTAGAAGGGGGAGATGGGGGTGGGAGGAGGCTCAAGAGGAAGGGATAAATGTGCACACGTAGCTGATCCACTCCGTTGTACAGCAGAAACTAAGGCAACGTTGTAAAGCAATCATACTCCAATATTTTTTTTTAATCTTAATTTAAAAAAAAAAAACTCTGTGGTAGACCCACAAGTCTATTTTAACAAGATGTCCAGGTATTTCTGATGCATGTTAGTGTGTGAGGGCTGGTGATTTGGAGAACATACCAAAAATGAAAAAAATGTAAGGTATTAAGCAGAAAAGGATTTAAGGTGGTTGGTACTTACGAAACCCTTGAAAGGGAGAAGGAACACAGATCCGGGAAGGGTGGTGTCCCTGGTAGCTTGGTTTACCTCCAGCTTGCAGAGAGCCAGGAAGCTGTGGAAGTTCAGGAAACCTCTTGCAATCGTTTTAACTTCAGAAGTAGATGATTCATAGGAAAATGCTGGAGGCCACTGCAAAAACCTTTCATTTGCTAAAGTCCATGAGGAAAAATTATTTGGTTTCTGCTTCTCCTCTTTCCTCCAAATCTCATACGAAGGCTTCCTGTTGGTGCAATCTAAACCAGAAACCCATTATCAGGGATTTGGGGAGATGGAGCTGCCAGATGCCCAGCCCCTGTGATGGGAGCAAAGCGAAAAGGGGAGGAAGATATTGGGTTCCTCAGCAAGGTGGGGTAAAATAAGAATCTGTTGGAGATGCTGATGAGCCATCCAAACCTGAAGGCCATTGGTGAGGATGCTGAGAGTCACTTTAGCAGAATGCTGGGGCAGAGCATTTTGGGGAATTGGATGGAGAGAGAGAAAGCCTAAAAGTAACAGATGGAGAATTGACAACGCATTCAAGGACATTTGCTGTGAAAAGGGACAGAGAAATGGGTCACCAGCTTCTTGATTATTTACAGGAAGAAACTGAATTTCAGAGAGATTGTATGATTTGACCACAGTTTCATACAGACGAGTTGTATTTAAACCTTGACCTCTGACACTGACCGTCACTAAATCTTATGTTATTTTCCCTCGCCTAGACAGATCCTCCAATTTCTCAGGTTTTTTTCCTCTGGGTTTGTTTTCCCATAGTTACTGGAAAGAAACTAAATTCCCTACTTACTCGTCAAAGCCTCTTGTCAGGAGGTAACTTTTCTCATTAGAAAAGAAATCTTATTAGACAGAAGCAGGGATGAGGCCCCAGGCAGGTCTTCGTATCTTCAAAAGCAAAGGACTTCTACTAATTCCACTCCCACAAGCACTTTCACAGATAGAGAACCTTCAAAGAGATAACGAGGAGAAGAAAGATAGACACTCCCTCCCTTTGATTGTTTCAGGTTAATAAATCAGTATTTGTGCAAATGGATGACTCTAATGGTCACATGAATCTAAGCCAGACTCAGATAAAAAGAAGTCCCAAAATGAGTATACGTGGGAAAGTTAAAGCCAGACTGGGCTGAGGTTATGATTTGCCTGTCACTCACTGTCTTCCCAAGGACATTCGGTGGTATTACTTCCCAAGGCCTGGGCCATCCGGATGGCTGTGAAATCGGAATTCATTCTGTGTGGATGCCAAATGCTCTTTATGTAGTCAGCCCAAGAGAGTCCAAGCGCCAGTGGTGGGTTCCATGAAGGTGTTAAAATTATCAACTGATCAACTGAATTTACCCCCTTTCTAAGGGGTAATCGTGATCATATATGCTACATTACACCCTAGAAATTATACATTACACCCTAGAAATTATAATCAAATTGGTCAAAACAAATAAACTGGGAAAAGTTGATGTAAATTGAATCTCATCTTGAGATTAAAAAATAAATATTTTATTTTCTTTTTTATTAATTTAGTTAGAAAAATAATACATGAACATTGTAGGGGAATAAAATGAGGAATTACATTTTACCAGTGAGATGGACATGGATGCTGGAGAAAGGGATTAAAAGTCCCAGAGAAGATGTAAGTCCAGAAGTTTCAACACGTTTCAAGGAAGTCTCAGAGAAGATACCATCTTCTAATGTCAGTGGCTGGAGAGCACCAGCAGCACTAACAAGTCCAGGGGTGGCTCTCTCCTGTAAGCCAGGGCTGGCGGTGGAGAGGCTGACACAGAGCTAGGCACAACAGGGCAATGGGGATAAGGGGGCCCTGGGAATAAAACCAGGCAGGCACAGCTNGAGTCTAGTAAGCTACAGTCCATGGGGTAGCAATGTTCATCTGCCGGCCCCAGAGACCACGCTGAGTGTGATATAACAACATACCTCAAAAACTACAACTGACAGCTCAATCCTTCCATCCTAAAGAACTAGAAATTCCTTGTAAGAAGAATAGACATATTCCAATTATGGGTTAGCCTTTCCTACCCATAATTGAAGCTATGGCCTCTGTCTATCCAAGGACCTAATATGTTTGAGTCCCACCAACTTAATATGTCCCACCAACGTGGACCTTACAGAACATTGTTATCATAGGGAACACATGAGCCATTGTTATCATCACTAAGTCATGTCCAACTCTTTGCAACCTCTGTAGCCCACCAGGCTCCTCTGTCCATGCGATTTCTGAGGCAAGAATACTGGGATGGGATGTCCTTTCCTTCTCCAAAGGGTCCTCCCAATCCAGGAATCAACCCATGTCTCTTGCATTGCAGGCAGATTCTTTACCATCTGAACCACCAGGAAAGCGTCATAGGAAACACATTCTGCAGCAAAGGAGGTATAAAGTTGGCCCTCATGGAACCACTTGGACATATCACATATGAAGCCCCCCAGAAGCTGCCAGCCTCATAGAGCAGTGGAAGAGCTTTCTGGAGGCTCTGTCGAAGCACCAACTTGGATGCAATACTCCCTGAGGATGCATGCCACACTCCAGGATATAGTGACCCCATTGAGTTAAAGACCTTTGTACAGTATTATCTGCCAAGTAGGAGTACTGCATGGGTCTAGGAGCCAAGAGGTAGAAACAGGAATGGCCATATTTAACATCCCTCCCAGTGTCCCAGGGAAGAACACTGTGCTTCTCATCTCTCCAAATCTGGATTTTCCAGAGCTACAGGTCCTGTTTCCCAAAGAGGGGTACACTATTGCCAGAACCAAAGCAAGAGTCCCATTGAATTAAAAGCTATGGCTGCTACCTGGTCTTGTCAAACTCTTTAGGTCTAGGGACCAACGGGGGAAGTGAGGAATCTGGATCTAGACAGCGGTAATTGTCCCTGAAACCGAGAAGGCAGAGCTCCAGGTCTGTCTTTTGGTCCCTCCCGGCCAACTGTGAAGGTCCATGAATAAATGCAGCGTCCCTGGGTATTTGAGCAGCTGAGCCCCTGAGACCAGCAGGAGTGTCAGCAGAGGGTGAGAGGAATCTAGGTGGGGTGGTGGTGCAGAGAACACGGAGCCCCAGGTGGGGACCCAAGACCAGCTGCTGTTAGTTGCTTCTCCTCTCGCTCCCCTAAGTTTCCTCCAGGAAGGGAGGAGCTCACGGGAATCTCGGGGAAGCTGCTGGAGAATGCGAATGAAGAAGCGGCTCTGAGTGACGCGAGTAGCCGACTGCAGACACAGACGCCGACCGCGACGGCCCTGGAAGAAAGTCCTGCTCCCGCGGGGCTGCCAGTGGGCAGCTCCCAGCTGTCAGCACCGCAGGGTCGGCCTCAGCTGCAGGGTGACCTCGCCCGACGCCCTGCCTTTCCTAGGCTAACACATCCGACTGCCCACTGTGGGGAAGATAAATCTGGCCTTTTCCTCGCAGTGGGGGTAACTCTGATGAGCAAGCGTTCCCTGCGTGGTTGGCCAAGCTTTGGGGAGGTCCCCATGGCAATCCCCCTCAGCCCAGCCTTGCTTTCCTTCCATCTTCTCTGCTGCGGTCCACGCAGGATGAGCTGCTCAAGAGGCCAGGAAGAAGGGCGTGCTGTCCAGGGTGGGAGGTATGGTCTGCAGGCTGTCTCTCCCTGCCGGCTCATCCCAGATTTGCGGGGAGAGTCAGAGGTCACGGCCTTCTTGGAGCAGCCTTCGTTCAGTGGCTGAGCAACAGCGCTACAGAGCTAGCCCTCCACAGAAGCTGCTCCACGTTACCCTCCTGTGAACAGTATTAATTCCCTGTATTTAGTATCTGTTAGGTGAGAAGGCGCTGACCCCTCCTCATTACACTGCACACATTCTGGGTTCTTTTCCAAACAATGATCTGAGTTTCACGTGGCTCCAGTTTTAGCACAACCATTCTGACCCCATTCAAGACACATCTGATAGAAAATATTGGCTGCAAAATTCCCCTCTGGGTGCATGAGTCTTTATCAGACCTGCACAGTCGTTCACTGTCTCTCTCTGTTCACTGTCTCTCTCTGTTCACTNGCACAACCATTCTGACCCCATTCAAGACACATCTGATAGAAAATATTGGCTGCAAAATTCCCCTCTGGGTGCATGAGTCTTTATCAGACCTGCACAGTCGTTCACTGTCTCTCTCTGTTCACTGTCTCTCTCTGTTC
Source organism: Neotragus pygmaeus (assembly GCA_006410875.1). Lineage (NCBI taxonomy): Eukaryota > Metazoa > Chordata > Mammalia > Artiodactyla > Bovidae > Neotragus > Neotragus pygmaeus. Next base: position 52,372 of record SJYV01044791.1, on the reverse strand, counting down.
ACTATCTCAGTACACAGTCCCTCTCCTCCCTCTCCCTTCTTGGGTGTTGATCCCTAACAAATACCTTGTAACCTAAGCTCTGTTTTAGTGCCTGCCCCCCAAGAACACAAATCACAACAAAGATGAGGAAAATTAAGTGAATTAAAGTCACCCCAAGTCACACCCCCATCATAAATAGAGAGCATACCTCGGAGACACAATGGTTCTGTCATAAGTATATGAAATCAGCCAAGTACACTGTAAACTGTTAAGTCTCCCTTCTGTTTATTCAATGACAGTGTCAAAATCTCACATTTTTCATCAGAATAAAATATAAAAGGTTGTCAGTGTCACATCTAAGTGATTTGCAGCCCCCAAACATGTTAAGAATGCTATCTTTGTTGTATTATGAAATATTTTTAATTAATCTCCATTCAATGGACTTCAGTTAACTAAAGGCCTTTGTTCCTCTCTCTAAGTCGTATGGCTGTGCGGAAGTCCTGCTGCTCCTGGTGGGCCTGCCTACTTTCCTTCTCGTANATATAAAAGGTTGTCAGTGTCACATCTAAGTGATTTGCAGCCCCCAAACATGTTAAGAATGCTATGTTTGTTGTATTATGAAACATTTTTAATTAATCTCCATTCAATGGACTTCAGTTAACTAAAGGCCTTTGTTCCTCTCTCTAAGTCGTGTGGCTGTGCGGAAGTCCTGCTGCTCCTGGTGGGCCTGCCTACTTTCCTTCTCGTAGACCATCAGCTCACCCTGGAGAACAGGCGTCCCGTAATACAGGGGTCCCCATTCTCTGGGGTCTACCAGCCGATGATCTGAGGTGGAGCTGATGTAATAATAATAGAAATAAAGTCCCGTAATACAGGGGTCCCCAGTCTCTGGGATCTACCACCTGATGATCTGAGGTGGAGCTGACGTAATAATAATAGAAATAAAGTGCCCAATAAACGCGATGCACTTGAGTCATCCTGAAACCATCCCCTCCTTAGAAAACCTGTCTTCCAGAAAACCAGTCCCTGGCGCCAAAAAGGTTGGGGACTGCTGCTAACCTGACTTCCTTTATGTCACTAAATTGGCCTCCACAGAAGTTGCTCCAAATTACCCTCCTGTGAACAGTACATGGAATTAATTCCCTGTATTTAGTATCTGTTATGTGAGAAGGTACTGACCCCTCCTCAATAAACTGCACACATCTGGGTTATTTTCCAAACAACAATCTGAGTTTCACGTGGCTCCAGTTCTTAGATGACCCTGGAGTCAGGCACAGATCATACGTGTGTGAATCTAACTAGATGTTAAAACAACAGGCATGTTGAGGTTTGACAGAAAACAGCAAAATTCTGTAAAGCAACTATCCTTCAGTAGAAAATTAATTACTTAAAACAATAACAGCAGGCACTGGTAGAGCCTGTTGAGAGCTGAAAAGTCTGTGACCCACTAAGGGCCTTTAGACTTTAAACACTTTTCTTCTGGCCCAAGAAAATATTTTTGTGACTCAGATTAAACATGGGCTGTGAGTTTATGATCCATGGTTTATAGTTGAAAGATACTTGTTGAAAAATAATTATTGCCTCTGAACATGAAAAAAAGCCTTCCCTAAGCAAAGCCAACTGCCTCATACAGCTGGCCTTACAGTCTTTACTCCCAAAATGTCAGATGAAATGGGCTGGTAAGAACTCCAAGATGGACAAAGGGCTCAAAAATTAATAAGCATTCTCTTCTTGGGAAGCAAAAGTAGGTGTCATATAAAAACATAAGTGAATGAACAAACGGTGACTGCTTTTCTGTGCTCCCTTCCTCCTTACCTGCTACAGGCATGGAGTTCTCTCACTTTCAGAGCCTGGGAGTGATGGCAGATGCATTTATAAATACACCCACACTTGCCGTGAATCTCAGCAGCTTCACTCCACATCCCTGGAGGACTGACTATAGGAATCCATTAAGTTAATGAGGGGTTGGGCGCAGCTATATCCGTGAAACACGTGACAAGCAGCACCCCTAATTGAATCAGGAGCCTTCTGCAGAGATTCTGAGGGAAAAGTCCTGCTTTCCATTTCTTGAAAAGCAGAGCGCTGGGCACACCGCTGTGCACATGAGGGGAAGGTCTGACTAGGATGCGACGGCAGGTGTGTGAACTCTGAGAGCATGAATACTGTGTGTGCAGGTCCCTCTTCCTCCTCCGTCAAGGAATCCGTTTGCTGTTCCCCCTCCTTTTCTTTGGGGAGGGGAAGAGTTGTCAAGAGAAAGCCTCTGATTTCAGGTCTAATTGTATTGTCACGGTATCTGGGGGATGTGGGGATATTCCCTATTTTTGGCTTTTTTATTTAAAAAGCTAGAAAAGGCATGTCTTCCTGGGGTTGCGCCCAAGTCAGGGAGAGAGTCAGGTGCTCATCGATTATTGATTTTCACTGAGGGTCTAAGGTGTCGTTCTATTACCGATTTTTGTGTTATTTGAATCTTTGAAGAACCGCTCAAATTTAATTTCTTCACCAGACCTAGAAAGGGCATTAAGAAAAGGACTCCTCTGAAGAAATAACTTGGGATTTTCCAACCAGTTTTTGATGATGCATGTCCATCTCCACTTGGTCTGTTTGCCTCAGAATACTGATTTCCAGAGATGCTACTGTATCTACTTTTCCTTCTCAATTTCAGTTACATTGTTTCATTTGTTCGTTGGCTTTGTTGGGTCTTTGCTGCTACAAGGAGGCTTTCTCTGCGGGTGGCAAGTGGTGGGGGGCTTTCTTTTTGTGGCGGCTTCTCTCGCTGTGGAGCACAGGCTCTAGGTGCTGGGGCTTAGTAGTTGCAGCACAGGAACTTAGTTGCCCCGGGGCATGTGGGATCCCAGTCCCTGACCAGGGATTGAGCCTGTGTCCTCTGCTTTGGCAGGTGGATTCTCAACTACTGGAGCACCAGGGAAATCCTGCAGTTAACGCTGTGACTGAAACTAGCTACTGAGACAGCTCAATAAGCCAGATGTAGGATTCTTGCTCCTTTGGGTGACTGTCTCCTCCTCACTATATTCCTATATGCCCATTCTCCCAATTTCCCTTTTGACGCTCCCTGGCCCCGGTACTGCCTCAGCTCAGAGGCCCACTTCACTGGGCACCACTCCCCCGCAGTCTTGCATGTTCTTCAATCCTGAGGAATTGATGCTTTTGAGTTGTGGTGTTGGAGAAGACTCTTGAGAGTCCTTTGGAATGCAAGGAGATCCAACCAATCCATCTTAGAGGAAATCAGTCCTGAATATTCATTCATTGGAAGGACTGATGTTGAAGCTGAAACTCCAATACTTTGGCCATCTGATATGAAGAACTTACTCATTTGAAAAGACCCTGATGCTGGGAAAGATTGAGGGCAGGAGGAGAAGGGGACGACAGAGGATGAGAGGGTTGGATGCCATCAGCGACCCAATGGACATGAGTTTGAGTAAACTCTGGAAGTTGGTGATGGACAGGGAGGCCTGGCATGCTGCGGTTCATGGGGTCGCAACGGGGTCGCAAAGAATCGGACACGACTGAGCGACTGAACTGAACCATCTTGCACAGTGCCACCTGGTGGTTCCCCTCTGCTATTACGGCAGGACAACAAAAGCCCAGAGCCCGGGGCCCCTCATCGAATGAATGGAAACAAAGCTTTGAAGACCGTTGCATGAAAGAAATCAAATGACTGATAGACGAAAATTCCTCCTTTTGTGGAATGGCCATAAATTTACAAGTTGTATGAAGGCAGAGTAAGGATTGATTCTGTAGGGACTAGTTTACAAACATCAAAACTATATTCCTATCCACATCTTTGAAAACACCTTTTATACTGTATTTTGTTAGCGAATGCGGGTGACTTTGGAGTGGTTAACCACTCTGTATGGAAGTCCTCTCTTTATAGGCTTCTGAAAGCAAAACTGTAAATGGTTTTCTATTATCTATTATGATGAATCATCAATATTATTTACACTTAAGAGTTTATCCTTTCAAACAGCTGCAGCGACCTCAAAACAAAAATTCCTGCTTCGTACAAAGCATCTCCCTCTCACAATGGCTAGCTCAGTACCGTGGTCCTGGGTCCTGGCTGATATTTTGCCACGTAAAAGAAAAAAAAAAACAAGTGGCAGTAAGCTTTTTAGCATTTATTCTTTTTTTTTTTCCCCCTTTAGCTGTGCTTTGGGAATAACTGAAAATGTTTGTCGGTGTGACTTTTAAATTTCTCTATTTTAAAACATAGGTGGCTACTTAGTGATTTCTGCTTCATAGTTGTTTGTGGTCAATACCATTCTAGAAATGGAGGAAAAGAAGATCTTTAGCCACCAGCCTCATCTATCCCATTGATTTCCTCGCCCAACACAAGGCCCTAATGGAGCTTGAAATGAAGGCAGCTTTGCTTTTGTTTTCTGCCTCTTTTGTTGGCACGCCTCTGCTGGAGGCCAGCTGTGGCCTAAGCCTGGGGCACTCATTCTGCAGAGAGGCAATCTGCCCCTCCCAGTGCCTGACAGACAGAAGGTAAGGGGGAGGGGAGGGGAATGCCATTCCCTCCGCTAGGCCTGGAGCTGAACTACAGGGGCAAAGTCTTACAAAAGACACAGGAGCCAAGAAGTGACCAATTCGGGTAGAAAAGCAGGGTGACGGTGCTGGAATGTGGTGGTGGGAGGGCTGCTAAAAAAGGCCAGAGGAACTCACTTGCGTCTTAAAAACCACAAAATAAGACAGAGAGTCACAGATGTAGAAAATAAAATTTTGTTTACCAGGGGGTAAGGGAGGAAGGGGGTAAGGGAGGAACCCCATGAACAGTATGAAAAGGCAAAAATTTAGGACACTGAAAGAAGAACTCCCAGGTTAGTAGGTGCCCAATATGCTACTGCAGATCAGTGGAGAAATAACTCCAGAAAGAATGAGATGGAGCCAAAACAAAAACAATACCAAGTTGTGGATGTGACTGGTGATAGAAGCAAGATCCGATGCTGTAAAGAGCAATATAGCATAGGAACCTGGAATGTTAGGTCCATGAATCAAGGCAAATTGGAAGTGGTCAAACAGGAGATGGCAAGAGTGAACATCGACATTCTAGGAATCAGCAAACTAAAATGGACTGGAATGGGTTAATTTAACTCAGATGACCATTATATCTACTACTGCAGGCAGGAATCCCTCAGAAGAAATGGAGTAGCCATCACGGTCAACAAAAGAGTCCGAAATGCAGTACTTGGATNCCCGAGTTCCCAGCTGCCTTGGGACTCCCTCCCCTCTCTCCCCTTCCTCTCCCTCCTCTCCTTGTGTCCTCCCCTTCCTCTTTCCTCCCCTCCCTCCCTTTCTTCCCCTCCCTCTCCTCCCTCCCCTTCCTCTCCTTTCTCTCTCCTTCCCTTCCTCCTAGGCTCAGGAAGCAGGAGCCCCACAAACAGCTGAATCAGTGACTGTGGCCGAGGACCTCATGGACCCTACCAGAGATGAAATAACCCACAACGGCCCTTCTGGATCTGAGATCCCAGTTTTCCCTTTTGGAAGAAAACTGGACGAGGAATTTGCCCTTCTGAATCTCTCCCAGACCCACGCACTGCAGTATTGGGAAGACCACGCGGCATTTCTCCGACTCAGTGTGTGGGTAACTGAAGTGCTCACTGAGGCGGCTGCTGTGAGTCCAGTCCACTCTCAGTGACGTCAGGGGGCTGGAGGCTGCTCCCAGGGCCACTCGGGAAAGCTTAGGAAACAGCTTTCAGCCGGAAGAGTGACCCCATTCTCATCAGTCACCCTAGGGAATTTCCAGAAACCCACGAATGGCCTATATTCCCCATTGGCTTAAGATTACACCTGGGGTTCTGCTCCTGGACGTGTGTGTGTGTGTGTGTGTGTGCATTAGTCACTCAGTCGTGTCTGACTCTTTACAACCCCATGGACTGTAGCCCACCAGGCTCCTCTGTCCATGGAATTCTCCAGGCAAGAATACTGGAGTGGGTTCTCATTGCCTTCCCCAGGGGATCTTCCCAACCCAGGGTTCAAACCCGGGTCTCCTGCATTGCAGGCAGATTCTTTGCCATCTGAGCCACCAACTATCACCAAAAATATGTTGCCATAAAGGCAGGAACCTGCTACTCTCCATAATCATTCTGAATTGTCAGAATTATCTCCCTCTTGGCAAACTTTTAGCCTAGGCTTCAATATATGTGGGATTCCAAAGTGCCATGAAGAATGTATGTAACAATAAAACATGCAACTCTACTTAGTGGTAGAGATAATCTCAAACAATCATTCACCGTATAAATGTTGAGCAATAATAATGCCCTTTTAGAGTATGGAAGAGTTTGAGACAATTTGGATTTAATAAATTTCTTTTTTTTTTAATATCTGGGGAAATTTAAATTACTGCTTTCTTTTTCATCTCAATAAATTTCCTCCTAGCAAAAAAAAAAAAAAGGAAAATATTTCAAAATGTGTAGTCGTCACATAGGTGCATTTCAGATGGGGATTCTTCTCAAAGAGAGCAGTGCGTCACAGGATGTCCTGAAGACCTGGCCGAGAACTTTATTTGTGAAGGTGTGAAAAGAAAGGATGCCGTTATGACCTGCATGTTTCTTTTGCCCCCCACCCCTCATTTTAACAGATCGGCAGTACTGTTGCCAGCATCAGGCCATCCTCAGCAGAATTTGAGCAATGGTTGGGGGAAGGGGGCTTCCCAGGTGGCACTGATGGTAAGGAACCCGCCTGCCAACACAGGAGACCTAAGAGATGCAGGCTTGTTCCCTGGGTCGGGAAGATCCCCGCAGGAGGGCATAGCAACCCACTCCAGTATTCTTGCCTGGAGAATCCCATGGACAGAGGAGCTTGGCGGGCTATAGTCCATGGGGTCGAGAAGAGTCAGACATAACTGACGTGACTCAGCACGCACGCAGGCACAAGGCCAACGGGAAGTGGTCCCCTCGGCCCCTGGGAGTTACAAGATTTGTGGCACCCCCTTCTCTCCCTGCAAGTGGCTCTCTGAATCGCCCTTGTGCTTCAGAAACTGCGGCTGGGCTGTGATGCAAAACAATCAACAGAGAAGTCCAGGTTAAGTGATGATCAGGCAGAGAAGGCAATGGCACCCCACTCCAATACTCTTGCCTGGAAAATCCCATGGACGGAGGAGCCTGGTAGGCTGCAGTCCGTGGGGTTGCTAAAAGTCGGACACGACTGAGTGACTTCACTCTTACTTCTCACTTTAGTGCATTGGAGAAGGAAATGGCAACCCACTCCAGTGTTCTTGCCTGGAGAATCCCAGGGACGGGGGAGCCTGGTGGGCTGCCGTCTATGGGGTCGCACAGAGTCGGACACGACTGAAACGACTTAGCAGCAGCAGCAGCAGTGACATCAGGTGAGAGGACAGGAGTGAGAAGCGTCTCCAGGGCTCCTGGGATTAGTGGGACAAATTTTTGTAGGCTGCGCTTTCCTTCATTGGAAATTGCAACGTGAATATTAGGTAGATGCTTGAAAAACATCAAAGGAAGATTGGAAATTGTGTGCAAAACCAATTTTCTTTACTTAATATGTGTTTTTATATTGGGTTATTGAGAAAGAATATTAAACTCTGGCAGGAAAAAAAAAATTCAGTGCAGAGAAAATAGGCACAACAAATTTTAATGACATTCTTCTTGATTATAGAGTCATTTATGATCATTGTAGAGAATTTATACAACAGAAAAAATTATGCAGAAAAATACAGATCAACCTAAGTTTCACCATCCAGCAATAACCCCTCCTCACATGTTATATATAGTCTTTCTTTTTTCGTATCATCCTAAGTGATAAATCAAAGTCCATATGGGATGAGCACTTTCGGCTAGGATTCCATGTACTTTAGATACATTATCTTAATTTGTTCTCACTGAAATTCGTGAGTTAAGTATTGCATTTTCTTCATTTCATATTTAGGAGACTGAAACTTGAATTGAGATCACACAAAAAGGTGAGTTCTGAACAGTGATTCACCTCAAAATCAACTATAAACGAGAACTACTCAAAGTGTGGTCCATGGACCAGTGCCAGTGTGTGGACTATCTGTTACGGATCCCTGCCGAGACAAGTGCAGAAAAGTAAAGACAAGCACTTAGTAACGTCTGTAGCAATTTCACATTGGCAACATCAGGGGCTCCTCTGGATGAAGAGGTTTGGGGACCCCCCGATACACACAGTGAGTCACGGTGTGAACTGCGTTCTAGTTACCCAGGAGGTCATGTACTGGTCGGCAATCAGTGAGAAATTCAGAATGAAATGAAATGAAAACCCTGGTCTTGCACCAAGAATACTTTGAGGAGCACTGCTCTAAAGCACGTAAACCATGTTTTTAAATGTAGGTGTTATTATTTACTGTTCAGCTCTGGAGAGCCAAATGGATCAGGAGGGCCACTGAAAACATAGTTTGTCCCTCACAGTTCCAAGAGGAGGGGGCACAGCATGCCGTGCAGGGCCACTGAGAGAGGCAGCAGGGTCAGGCGGGAGGCAGAAGGCGTAGGAGGAAAATGTGGGCAAGAGCCGTTGTTGTGGTTTCCATGGAAAGGAACAGGTGAGGCAAGATAAGCACTTAGAATTCGCTGGTTTGCATAATTCCAACGGGCGCTGGGGCATGGGGGCTGACCCTAGTGTCTGGTACTGGCCTTAGGATGCTTAGGACAAGGGGTTAGTGGCTCAGACCATGAGAGTCCCATTAAGAGGTAGCTGGGGTGTGGACCCTGGATTGTCCCACTTGCTCATGAAAGGCAAATCCTTTGCCATCTCTTGGGACTGACTACCTTGGGCAGGGCAGTCTCTCCAGGGTCAAGAAGGACTCAGATGTCAAAGTATTAAAATCAAAATATCTGCTTAAGATGAACAATTTGCCTTGCCACCTAGGGTGATAACAATGAAATAAAGGTAAGAAAAGTAGCTGCTAAGAGATAGAAAATGCAACAATATGAAACAGCTACAGAAACTCTCTGCTGCCCCCACACACATGGTCAGCAGCTTCTGGCAAGTCCTTGTTTCACACAATCATTGAAGGCAGGCTGGGTGAGGGCTTGGGTGCAAAGCTGGAGGTGGGAGGGAAAAAAAACCTGCCAGGGTCTTTTGCATCCCCACTGCGGCAGAGCCTGCCGTTTGTCCCTCACACCTGTCCTTCCCTTCTCTCATGACACACTTCTCAGCTGAGCACACAGAAGGCCAGGATAAAGATTTGCTTCACACTTCCCTTGCAGCTAGGTGTGGCCACATGACTGCATTCAGAAGGAAGTGGACAGATGCAGAAGCCAGTTTTAGACAGACGCAGACAAATGTGGCCAGTTTTTAAAACTTTTCATCCTTTTTTTTTCTCCTGTTCTTCTTTAAAAGGGTAGTTTTATTTATTCCCCCCTACCCCCCGCCATTTACTCTCTTTATTTCAGTAACCCTAGAAAATATCCCCAGAGAAAAGCAGATCACTATATCCTAGAAATCAGTACTGACATGGTGTACTCTCTTCCAAAATTCCTGCCAGTTTTGCTGCAAATCTTCACCTGTTCAGACCCACATTTTCAACTTTTTAAATTCACTTTTGTTGGAGTATAGTTGCTTTACAATGTTGCATTAGTTTCTGTTGTACAGCAAAGTGAATCGGCCTCTCGTATATGTCCCGTCTTTTTTGGATTCTTCCCATTTAGGTCACCACGAACACTGAGGAGAGTTTCTTGTGCTGCACAGCAAGTTCTCACTAATTACCCATTTCATACATAATGTCAATAATGCACATATGTCAATCCAGTCTCCCAGTTCCTCCCAGCACTTCATACATAATGTCAATAATGTACATATGTCAATCCCAGCCTCCCAGCTCCTCCCAGCACTCCTCTCCCCATCTTGGTATCCATACATTTGAGGAACTTTTTGTGTGTGTTTATCTCTTCCTCCACTTTGTTGCCTGAAATCTGGGTGTGATGGATCACAAGGAAAGGGCCTCACTGTAGGGTGGGAGAGAGGAAAGGTGGGAGGACCTGACTCCGTAAGGACCTCAGAGACCTTGGGAACAAACCAGCCCTGGCTATCTGCCTGGAGACTGACACACGAGAGAGGAGGTGGGGGTGGAAACCTTGTTTTAAACAAGCCATTGGCATTTTGGGTTTACTGCTGTGTGCAGCTAAACTTCATCCAAACTCAGATACTCGCAAAACCACTGGGCTCTTGATCCTTCTGAAACTCCCAATCTGCTTCATCAAACCTGTCCTGGGGGGGACTGTGAAGAGAAGGTGTCCAACCACAAAGAATACATTTGAGGAGAAGTGAAAGAGGACTTGGAGAAGGTAATGGCATCCCACTCCAGTACTCTTGCCTGGAAAATCCCATGGGCAGAGGAGTCTGGTGGGCTGCAGTCCATGGGGTTGCTAAGAGTCAGACACGACTGAGCAACTTCCCTTTCACTTTTCACTTTCATGCATTGGAGAAGGAAAGGGCAACTCCCTCCAGTGTTCTTGCCTGGAGAATCCCAGGGACGGGAGAGCCTGGTGGGCTTCCTTCGATGGGGTCGCACAGAGTCAGACACAACTGAAGTGACTTAGCAGCAGCAGCAGCAGCAGCAGCAGCAGCAGCAGTTCAGAGGACTCCTAATGGGATGCTGTACAAGAAACCCACTTGGGGCCATGGGGCACTCCCACTTAACCAGGGTTTTGTGAGGAGATCTCAGCAGGTGGATATTACGATGAATGCTGCCATGGCTTTGGAGACTCCCATCTGTACTTCAGAACTGGTGTTTCATCCCCTGCTCACCAGGTGGGTGTGACTGTGCAGCTTCCTGTTGCCACTGGTCACCGTATTGAGCTGGAAATTGCTGTTGAACAAGGCCATCATTAAATGCTGAAGTATATAAGGTGAAAGTCACTTAGTTGTGTCCAAATCTTTGCGACCCCATGGACTGTAGGCCACCAGGCTCCTCGGTCCATGGAATTCTCCAGGCAAGAATACCTGGAGTGGGTTGCCATTGTCTTTCCCAAGGGATCTTCCTGACCCAGGGATTGAACCTGGGTCTCCCACATTGTAGGCAGATTCTTTACGACCTGAGCCACCAGGGGAGCTCCTAAAGTGTATACACTTGCATTAATTAACTATATTAAAAACAAAGGCAATACAGACTCGCAAGGCACCACTTCCTAATTTTATTCTTCACCTTTTCCCAATGTTCTTGAGTTTATTTCATGTGTGGTCTTTACCTGATAGAAATACTACATCAACTCTTCTCAACCTTGCCTTCAGTGAGGTGATGGCTGTGGCTTGAGATTAGCCATGGCTGAGACAGGTATTGAGTTGGTTTCTACCATGACGGATAACGCGGGACCAGACGAGAAACAGAAATCTGGGGCCCGCAAGAATTTACAATCTCACTGAAATGTCATGAAAAACTATGTAGAATCGGTTACATGCGGGAGAGCTAGCACTGAACTCAACTGGGAGACGGGGGGCTGGATTCTGTTCCAGTTCTGAAATTAGCAATGGGGCTGTGGTCAAGTCTCCTGGACGCTGGGTCCCAGGGTTTTCCAGCTGTAAATGGCCTTCCACCGAGGACTCCAAGCTGCACAAGACCAGAAACTGTGCCTACAGATCCCCACTACATCCCAGTCCTCTGGCAGAGGTCCAGACACACGGTAAGTGATGCGGCAATACTTGTTGGGTAAATAAACGGCCAGGCACTGCCTCTACCTGCTCTTCCAGCTCTGAAAATATGAAGGCCCACGATCCAAACTGAGGCCACGAGAAGTGCCGCAAGACTGAGGGCGAGGGGGACTGGCCCAGGCCAGTTTCCTTGGGCGACTCCAGGGGTTAGGGGTAGAGGGCCACGCCAGACTCTGAGCACAGAGAAAGCTGATTCTGTGACCTCAGTGATAATTTCGCTGAAGCACTGGTCAGAATAGAGAAAGGGCATTCTTTTGTTTTGACCCTGAGAAAGTATTTTTAGCATGTGTATCTGACAAAGGACCGTTATCGTGGATGCCTTTATTCTTAATTGTTTGTTTTTTTTGGGGGGGGTTAAACCTATTTTTATTGAAATAGTTGATTTACAAAGTTGTGTTCGTTTCAAATATACAGCAAAGTGAAGTCATCCTTTTTGGTTTATCTTCTCCATCTGGTACCTGACTTCACGCTTTGGTTCAAAACCACCTTATTATTATTATTTGGTAATTTTACTAGAGCACTAGTTAAAAACCAGAATAAAGATTTGTTTCACACTTCCCTTGCAGCTAGGTGTGGCCACGTGACCATATTCAGAACAAAGTAGACAGACGCAGAAGCCAGTTTTAGACAGACGCAGACAGATGTGGCCCGTTTTTAAAACTTTCTTTTAGTCCTTTCTTTTCCCTGTTGTTTTTCTTTAAAAGGGTAGTGGCTAAGAGAAGTGATACAGATTGAGGGCCAGGGGTGGCCAACTCAGGCCATAGTTGACTTATAATGCTGTCTTAGTTTTGGGTGTACTACAAAGTGACTCAGTTATACACGGATTCATTCATTTTTAGATTATCTTCTCATACAGGTTATCACCAAGTACTGAGTCGAGTTCTCTGTGCTATACAGTAGATCCTTACACATTATATATAGTAGTATGTATTATATATAGTGTGTGTATCTTCATCCCAAGCTCCTGATTTGTCCTCTTCCCACGTGTTTCCCTTTGGCAAACGTGTTTTTCTTCAATATCATCGTCTATTTCTGTTTTGTAAATAAGTTCATTTGTATCATTTTCCAAAATTAGACTCCACACATGAGAAATATCATATATTTATCTTTCTCTGACTTACTTCACTTTAAGTACGACAATCTCTAGCTCCATCCATGTTGCTGCAAAAGGCGTTATTTCATTCTTTTTTATGGTTGGGTAATATTCCATTGTATATATGTACCATCTCGTCTTTGGGTTTCCTAGCTGGAGCTAGTGTAAAGAATCCACATCCCAATGCAGGAGATGGAAGAGATGTGGGTTGGATCCCTGAGTCAGGAAGATTCCCTCCTGGAGGTGGGCACAGTCACCCAGCCCATTTTTACCTGGAGCATCTCACGGGCAGAGTAGCCTGGTGGGCTACAGTCCCTAGGGCTGCGCGACTGCAGTGCCTTAGCAGGCACACACCGTATCTCTTTACCTGCTCCTCTGCTGATGGACATACAGGTGGCTGCCATGTCTTGGCTGTTGTGAATTGCGCTGTAAGGATCATCGGAGTGCATGTATCTTTTCAGATTCGCTTTTTAGTTTTATCTAGTTAGGAAATCATTTGCTTATTTCACAGGAACACATTGTCAAGAATTTAAGCAAGAGATGGTCTATGATAAGTGACTTTTATGATTCCTAGCCCCTAGATGTTTATAATATAATTTCAACATTTTGTCAGTAGTTGAATGGTTCCAGATTTCTACACTGAAAGTCAGTCACCCAAAGCTTAAATCTTCCATTTCATTTTCTTCCAATATTAAACGCTGCTAAAAATTTTGATACATGAGTTCTCTAGTCTTTCCTATAAGACAAAACCATCCTTAACACCATTTGAAGGATTAGAAAATTCCTAACAAAAATGAACCGTTTCCCCACTTTCTGCTAGCATCTCCAGTTCCCTGGGGCGCAGTTCCCCAGGCCCTTGCAAGATCTCCTGCTGATAATCCCAGGAACAGTTAGAGCGGTTGCCTGGACACATTTCCTTCCTTACTTTGACTAATGTACAATGTTGCCATTTACAAAAGCTACAAATGAAATACTTTGTCTTGTTGTTGTGTGGTGCACTCAGTGGGGTCCAACACTTTGTGAACCCACGGACTGTAGCCGTCAAGCTCCTCGGTCTCGTCCATTGTCTGTTCTCGCTATAATATTCCAGCTCTTTACACACACACACACACACACACACACACACACACACACACACCCCTACCTCACTCTGCCTCAGGTATAGCTGTTCACAGCTTCTGCTTCAGAGATGACGAAGAAGTCAGATCATTACCACCTGGCAGATTCTTAACACTCTAAACTGCTTCCAGAGAGTTCAAAGCTGCTGGGTACCAGGTCAGAGTTTTGAATGGGAAAATTATCATATATCACTGAGTTTTAAAAACAAGTTTGGATTGACTAAAAGGCCTACACTCTTCCATGTGGAAAGACAAAAATTGAGATTTATGATCATGGTGTTTCTACTGATGAAGAGAATGCAGGGAGTGAAGATAAATTAGTTCCTTTTATCTTGACATCCCAGAACTAAGGGGATACAGCAAGAATCAAAGGCAGTACAGACTTACAAATCCATTTAGTAATGCTCGGGGTGCTAGAGGGGCCCTTGGCAATCCTATCCCAGAAGTTGCTGAGGCTCAGGGGAGGCAGACTGAATTAAAAGTTCCTCTCTGCTGGGTGAATCGTCATGGTGGTTTCGCTCTTTTGAGCCTCAGATTCTTCAAATGTAGAAGGTAGGAACCCATGTGAAAGGACTGACAAGACGATTTTTCTGAGACCCGGAAAAGCAGTTCTGGTAAAAGTTTACATACGTACCTTGGGCAGAGGGGGGTGGGTAGTTAAAGGTGTAAATGGTACTTGCAGTTTGGGGTTTCCCTGAATTTCAGCTCTGCGTGCCAGGTCCCACTCCTGGTCCCCTTTCGGGGAGCCAAGCCCTTAGCTAGTGTCAGGATGAGAAGGGGCGGTCCCATGCCTGGGCACACCTCTGTCTGACCCCGGGGCTCTGCTTCCTCTCCTCTTTTCCTCCTATTAAATATTTCTGGGGACCTGATGAGGTGTCTGAATAGCTAATAGATTTGATATGCATGAGTGGTCAGTCATTCAATCCCTTTGTGACCCCATGGACTGTAGGCCACCAGGCTCCTCTATCGAGGGAATTTTCCAGACAAGAATACTGGAGTGTGTTGCCATTTCCTACTGCAGGGGATCTTCCCGACCCAGGGATCAAACCCATTTCCTGCACTGGCAGGTGGATTCTTTACCTCTGGGCCTCCTGGGAAGCCGAAGAGACACTATTAATTTGAGCTAAAATGTTACTGGTTGGTAATGACTTTTGAGTTGCTGCCACTCCCATAAACTCCTTTATTTTAACCCAAACATTCAATGACTTAGCTTAAAGACATGATTACTTTGGGACCTTCTAGTTTCTCTGACAAACCAAGGCAGGAAAAAGTAACGTGTGTCAACAGAGGGTTCAGAAAGAAAAGAGGCTAGCGCCAAGCAGGTGCCCACTCACAGTTTACCCAGCATCAGCAGACTTGACAATTCCTATCCAATCATTCTTTCTCTTCCAGATTCCAGGAACAAACTCAGTTTTCAGACAGAGCTGCAAGGGGCAGTGAATGTACACAGATCACTGTAAAAGCAGCTGGCTCATGAGGATTCAAACCTAAGTGCTTAGGGACAGCATCCCAATATCAACTATCATAAGGGTTCCCTACAACTCTCCAAGTAAAATCCCATCTCAATGACTCTCAGTGCAAACTCCGTTACAAAGCTAGTGCTACTTCCCAGCAGATATACTTGAAGAATGTTGCTCTGTGGGACTGGTTACAAGATTTCTCTATAAGACAGCAGTGTCCAAACTTTCTGGCACCAAGAACCAGTTTTGTGGAAGACAATTTTTCCAAGGACAGGGCAGCAGGGGTGGGGGAGGGATGGTTTTAGGATGATTCAAGTGTATAACATTTATTGTGTGCTTTATTTCTATTATTATTACATCAGTCCCACCTCAGATCATCAGGCATTAGATCCCAGAGGCTGGGAACCCCTGCTATAAGGGATGGAACTGTTCACAAGTTTCCACTCCTCCTGGCCATTTATAATGACTCCTCAAGTGAGTCCAAAAAAGGAAGCTTCTGACGCTGGAATGATAACACAGGTCACCTAAAAGAAAATGGAAACAGACTGTCATAGCAGTGCTTATAATAGTGGCGTTTACCTGAACTGGGATGAATTAAGGATGGTGGCAACCTCTCCATGATGTTCAGCACAGTAAGAATGTAGCTGGTAGAGAAGCAGAGAGTAAAGGTCAGCCAGTTTCTTCTTGCTTTGGGAGGGAGAGGGCTGATCCCACTGATCAATTGTAAGCCATTTAAGAGACCATAGCTATATTGTAGCTCACATCCCCTGTGTATGCATGCTAAGTTGCTTTAGTCCTGTCTGACTCTTTGCGACTCCATGGACTGTAGCCTGCTAGACTCCTCTGTCCATGGGATTCTCCAGTAAGAATACTGGAGTGGGTCGCCATGCCCTTCTCCAGGGGATCTTCCTGACCCAGGGATGGATCCTGCCTCTCTCTGTAGTCTCCATTACTACAAATGTGCAGGTCTGTCTTCCTCTTGAACCGTGAACCACTAGAGGGCAGAAAACATGTGCCTCTTTGTAGGCCATCTCTAGCTCCTAGCACGGAGCCTGGCACAGAGTAGGTGTTCAGCAAATATTGCCAAGTGATGGAGTGAATGGGGGAATGATTGAAACACGGAGCAGCTTAACAGTTGCCTCCCATTCTGTTTGCTCCTATTCCAACATCCCAACCATTTATCTCAGAAAAAACAAGGTTAAATGATATCAAATACAACTCCTACACCCAAGGAGGCAGAAGGACTCAGCACAGCCAGTGCTTTGGAGGAGCAATCAAAAAGGTCAATTCCTACTGCCCCAGAGCTCCTCCGAAGGGGCTCGCCGCAGTCAACTCTGCTCCAAGCTCCTCTGGGACCTTGCTGGGTGTGGGCAGTGGAGCTGCCTCTTCCATTCATTCTCCAGTGCTTTCCAGGGAGGCCCTTGCATGTAACCTCCCTTTGCTAGCCAGCTGATCATTTCTGGGAAGTTTTCTGATTTCAGGATTGTTTACAATTAGCACAAGAAGAAGAAATGTTGGGTAATTACCTAATTGCTGTAAAACTTAATGGGGCCCTTCCCACCCCAGGCTAATGGGTGATGCAAAATGTAATTTGAGTTAAGCTAAGGCTGAGGAAGTGTAAACTATTCAGCGGGAGAGGGGAGTATTACCCCTCGATCGAGGCAAATTTTCTAGCAGAGGTTTAGATCAAGGTAGGATCCCCACCCCACCCTCCCCCAGGGGGTATTGATTTTGCCAGAAGAGGGCAAGAGCTGGGAAGATGAAGCCCAGCTCAGAACTGGCACCAGGCGGGGTGAGCGCGGTGTCTGCCGCTGTGGACAGAGGAGCCACTCTGGCAGGACTGGGTACTAGCCAAGCCTCCAATAGCTCAAGCAACTCAGCGCGCCCTCTCTGGACCCAGTCTCCTCGGGTCTGTCAGTGGAGACCAAGAGGACCGCCTGGCGGGGCTGATTTCTCTCGGGGGTGGGGGGCGAGCCCCTCACCCGCAAATCGCAATAAGCCGAAGTTGGCCTGTCTCGGGTGTCTTCTCCCCTCCCCTTCCTCCACCACCCCTCCTAATTCGTCAACTGCTGAAACATCTGCCTGGCTGAGACCAGCTCCTCGCCGCGCGCCGGGGGCTGTTCCCAGGTGTGGGTCTTCGTTTTGGGAAAACTTTGCGAGAAGCCGAGGGCGCTGGACAAAGATTGAGAGAGGAGGGCGTTTGCCAAGCGGCGGGGCACGCCGAGAGGTGTGCGCTCTTCCCTGGGGCTCCGCTTAGTACCCGGACGCACGCGGTGCCCTGAGCCCAGCCTCCCTAAGCGGGGAGTGGCTGGCTCCGGCCACATTCCAGCGCCCTCCGGAGCGAAAAGAAGGCGGGCGGGAGAAGCAAAGGCCGGAGGCTGGACACTGGAGTTGCCTAGAGTGGGAGGAGGAGAGCAGGGACGCGGAGCGAAGCTGTCAAACTGCGCGCGGAACCCCGCGCGGGGCGGGGGAAGGGAGGGGAGGGGAGTGGAGAGGAGGGGCGGACGCGAGCTGAGAGCGAGCGAGCGGGCTCGCCGCGCCCGAGCAACCCTTGTCTGCCGCCGCCGCCGCCGCTGGCCCGGACTCGCCCGGAGCGCAGCGTGTCTGCCCGGCTGCGCGCCGAGGCTCGGGCGCCCGCCGCTGCGCCCCCCAGCTCCAGCTCTTCTCGCCGGCCCGCGCGGGTCCAGGTGGGCGCGAACCCACCATGCAGCTGCAGTTCCGGAGCTGGATGCTGGCTGCGCTCACGCTGCTCGTGGTCTTCCTCATCTTCGCAGACATCTCGGAGATCGAAGAAGAAATCGGGTAAATAAATAGCTGCGCCGGGGCCCGTGCCGAGCCCGGGCGGGATCTCTTCCACACCCCTGCACTGTGTATCCACCCTTGCACCCGCTTTGTTTGCGCGCCGCGCCCCCCTGTCACTCGTCAGGAGAGGTGGGGAATGATTTGGACCCGGGGTGGCGGTACCGGGGGCCCGGGACTGTCTGCGCAGCGGAGGGCGGGGGCGCGGCTGCCGCGGGAAGTACCCGGGCCGGGAGGACCGGCAGCCTCCAGCTGGCCGGCGTAGAGAAGCAGACTCGCCCACCCTGCCTCCCTTCCTTGGCCTGTCCGCGCGCGTCGTCGCTGGGGTCGAGGGAGGGCCCCGGCGAGTGTCTGGGGCGGGCGGAGAGGCCGAGAGTGGAGGAGGTTGGAGTTTCTTTGTCTCCGGCTCGGCCGCTTTCTCGCCTGAGCAAAGTGGGCAGGGGGCGCGCGGGGATCTCTGTGCTGGGGGAGGGGATCCCCGGAGCCAGGGCGAAGGGCGGGGGCTCTCCACGGGCTCCCGGGAAGGCGAGGTTCCCAGGACACCCAGATACGCACACGCGCCTCCCGCCTGCCCGGGAGCCCAGCACTGGGGCGTGGGCTGGTAGGAGCGCGCGGGGGTTAGCTGACATCCCTTCCCCACCCTCACCTGGTTTTGGATGTTCAGCTAATTCCGCCGCGCCCCCTGCTCCCCCGGGTTCCTGTGCCCTCTGGTCGCGGAGACGGAGACCTTTGGGCAAAGTCTGTACCGCCCCCGGCTTGTCCTGGCTGGGATGCGGGGCGGGACGGGGGCGAGGGGTTCCCAGGCACACGGTCTAGCCCTCGCTTTTCTCCCATTCTCTCTAAGGGCGGGACCGCCAGTCCCAGTCCTGGCACAGGACTTCGAGGAGTGCGCACTCGCGGCGCGGGACGCACCCGCTGTGGGTCGGGGAGGCTGAGGCTCGCGCCCCGCCCCGCGGCCGCCTGCACGCTGGCCAGCCCTTTTCCACAAAGAACCTCCACCCCGCGGTGGGCAAGTGTGGGGAGGAGGCTATCCAGGGTTCTGAGAGGCCCTTTGGAGAGCCTCCTGGCCCAGGGCAGAAAGAAAGTGAGGTCACAGAGTGGGCAGAAAGTCCCTTCCTCCGTGGGGCTAGCATCGGGCAGGCTCCCTCCCGCCGGTCCCGTGCCCGCGCGCGCCCCTCCATTGTCCCGCTGGGTATTTCATTCACTCTCGGCGGTAGTTGAGGGCCGGCTGAGCCGACAGGTTCCTCCGAAGGGAAACGCCAGCCCTGGCCCGGAATGCCAAGGCCCCAAGGACTGAGACCCGGGCCGGCTCCACCGCCCATTCTCGCCTTTGCTCCTTGCCCCTGCCCGGGCTGGGAACCCCAGAATTTCTTCTGGGAACTCCACTGCTCTTTAAGAACCCCGCTCTCTTCCTCTCCCTCCTCCTCCTCCTCGATTTCTCCAAGAGCTCAGAAAACTTTCACAAATACTGTTCACGTAATACACGACAGGCTCCCACGCGGAGATAAGAGAAACGCTCCTTTCGGTAGCTGTTCGTCTCAAAACTGTGGATTGGAAAGGAAATCCGGCAGGACAAGTCTTGGGGTGAGGCAGGACAAGTCTTGGGGTGACAGAGGACGCGGTGGGGAGGGCCTTCCTCTCGGCTTCCCCCCCAGCACACACACACACCCCCATTCCTCCCCAAGATGTAGGCTCTGCCTGGCCCAGGCCACTTGCTGACCTTGACCCGCGAGGGAAGGAACAGCGTCTGCCCATTGTGCTAGGAAAACTTAAGAGCTGGGCGCTGGCAGGCCTCTCTGGCTTATCTGTCCACTGAACTTTTACCGAATTTCTTCTAGAGGCATGTGACTGTTTAATTTTTAAAACGCGATCAGGAAATCACTTTGCATATAATGTTGCGCTTTCCTGCCCAATACCTTGTAAAGCCACTCCCCATCTTAGGTTGTTTCAATAGGGTATCTGGAAATATGCTCCAAGACCGGAGCTAAGAAGGGCCTTTACCGTATGCTCAAAAGCCAGAGCTCCTCCGCTGCGGGGGGTTCCTTAGATCTGTCTCACTGGGGCTGGGGAAGGGGCGCTTTCCTGCTTGGGCCCACTGTGGGGAAAATTGTCAAACAAGTGAAATGCGTTACCTCCTGTGGCACTACCCTGCAGCTCCGGTGCCCCTGTCCTCAGGCTGACCCCTGGCTTCCTCCCCCTCAGCCCTCCTCCAGTGCCACCCCCAGTCTGCCCCACACACGGTTCACTCATCTGGGATCTGCCATGACTCGGGGAGGAAGAACATGGAGCAGAGGTCCGGAATCCAAGCTTACAAGCCAAGTCGCAAGCTCAGTCACTTATTTAATCTTTGGGAGCACCCCAACTTTGGACAGCCAGCGGGGGCTCAGTGCAGTAAGTGCCGGGGCACAGTGGCCAGTGAGGGGCGCTAGGCACTGACTGCTGCCTTCCTCAGCCTATGCCTTGCCTTCCCCAGGAGAGCCGGAATCCAACTTCAGACCCTGGGGCTCTGGTGCCAACCCTGCCTACCCTTCCCCAACTTTATGTTGACCTGTGCTCCAGAAGATTGCACATCACCTGCCAGTGCTGGTCCCTGGGAGAACACAGGGGTTCTGTTAAAGGATGACTGTTTCTGGAAGACAATAGTAGGACCCTGTGATCTGTTAAGAAGGACGGAAGGGGAAAAAAAATCTCTTTTTGGAGTAAATTTTCCAAGGATTAACAAATGAGAAGTAAAAGAGGAAAGACGATTTCATGTGTGTTATCTAGAGGAACAAAACCGAGATACATTTTTGCTAAGCTCTTGATTCCTTTTAGTATTAAGCCTTTTGATGTGGTGTTCTCAGAAGTTCTGTCCTGCCCAGGGAATCGTCTAAGGGGTTGTGAAGGGCACAGCTTTCTTCCAGGGGCTGCTTCCCTAGAGACACGTCTCTTGCTAAGTAATGATTTTCACAGTTCCATTTCTAACTTACTTGCTTGTGGAAGTGCCTCCCTGCTGTTGAATGGGAAAAGGAAACGTAAAAAGATGGGTTCTTTGCAAAGATTTCGAAGAGTGAATTCAAATTCTCAAATCAGAGATTGGGTGAAACTTTGGTAAAAGCTCCCATCAACTCATGCAGCACCCCCAAATTTTAGAGTCCAAACATTATGGACAAAGTCATAAGCCAAACTTTTTCTGATCATCCCCTGAGCTTCAGTCTTGAGTGTAACCTTCAAGAGAGAGTTGTGAGCATGGCTGTCCTGCCCACCGTGGTGGGCTCGGAAGCTGACACAGAGAAGGCATTCAGTAAGCATCTGTTGGATAAACATCCCCCTGGGGTCTGGCCCAGTGATGGACATGCACGGCATCCTTAGGGAACTAACAACTCACAGTCTTGGAACAAGAAGGGCGTGCAGGGATCCGCCTAAGAAACCTTTCTTTTTGTAATTGGGGTAAATTTGACCCAGAGAAGTAACATCACTTACCCAAGATTACACCCTGGCTGGTTGAGTACAGAGCAAGCCTGCTCGTTTGAGCTGCTCTCCTCACTTATAAACCCATGCTCCAGTCCCCAAGTGAGTTCTCTAATCATAAAACAATAACAGAACTCTGGACAAACAGGATGTGCACACATGCTAAGTCACTTCAGTTGTGTCCGACTCTTTGTGACCCCAGGTACTGTAGCCCACCCAGCTCTTCTGTCCATGGAGTTCTCCAGGCAAGAATACTGGAGTGGGTTGCCATGCTCTCCTCCAGGGGATCTTCCCGACCCAGGGATTAAACCCATGTCTCTTAATGTCTCCTGCATTGGCAGGCAGGTTCTTTACCACTGGTGCCACCTGGGAAGCCCCAAAGAGGATGTAGCTAGTAATAATAATAATAGAAAGCATGGCAATGGCAAAGATGAGGACAATGATGGTCATTAATGTTTATTGATTTATTGAGTGCTTGAAGCAAGAGCTATTCCAAGGTTTTGTAGATGTTAACACATGTCATCCTTGTGGAAACCCAGTGGTCCCCTACTAAGTGGCCCCAAGAGCTTCTATTTATTGAGCACAAATAGTGCCAGACACCATACTTACTGCTTTAAGCACTAGTTCAGGGGACTTCCCTGTCGACCCAGTGGTTAAGACTCCATGCTTCCACTGTAGGGGTGAAGGTTTGATCCCTGGTTGGGGGACTAAGATCTCACATGCCCCCAGGATTACTTTTGACATGAGAAGATCAAAAAATAAATTTAAAAAATGAAGTCAGTAAATGACTTTTAAAATAAATAAATAAAGCGCTAGTTTACTCGGTCCTCACCATACTTCTTGGAACCAGCTAGGTACTGTGGCTACCTTTAGGCCATCAGTGAAGACACTGACGCTCTGAAAGACTGTATGACTCGCTCATGATAAAGCCAGTGACACTAACTCTATGAGAAGCCAAAGTCCCTGTCTTGATTGACACCCTCGACTGCCCTTTCTCTTAATTCTTTGCCCTCTGTAGTAGCATTACAGAATAGGTCTCAGAACTGGCCTTCCTGACTTTCCCCTGAGTTTTCCAAAGGCCCAGTTTCCCTACGGATGTGGTCTGACTTAATAGTAACCACCCCCACGCCAGCAGTTTAGAATGAGGGCAGGTGAGTGATGAAGACTGAGAAGGACTTGGGGCTTGTCTCCCAAAAGTGCCCCCGGTCTGGTCAGGTTCAGTGTGGCGCTGACCTCTGGTTAGCAGACAAGTCCACTGGCCATGGGCTTGAGCCTCCCAGACTCTCAGGTGGGGCCTGGGACTAGAGCTTCTGAAGAAGGGAGAACTCCCATTCCATTGCAACTCTGATTCCGATGTCAGTTGAATGTACCTTCCTCACTTCTGCACACCATGCGATTGGGCATCCAGGCTCCTGGACTAGGGCTGACAGTAAAGATGCTTAACAACTGGTCCCTCTAGGGCTCTGCCCTCTTAGAACGGACATCTGATTGGTCAGAACTGATGCCGTCTAGTACATCATGGCCAGGGTCCTGGTGCACCTCAGGCAGACATCAGATGCTGTCTGGGAAGGTAATGAATGAACCAGCTCTGATCATCAAACTCGTGAGCTGGCAACTCCTGCCATCAGCCAAGGATGAGTGAGGTGCACCTTTTGGTGGATGAGTCCAGGTGGGGATGAAAGCAAATGACTTTGGACAGTTGCAGTCCCGGCACTCTGTAAGAAACACATATACCTGTACAAGACGAGGCAACGTGTTTTTTTTTTAAGCCCAAGTCCTCGTATACTTCGCTCAAGTATAAACATGATTGGAGGATAAAATAGGACAGAGAGAAAGTCTGGTTTTTAACTGACTTGCTCCAAGTCCTTCTTGCCAACTGTTCCTCGCATCAAATTTAAATTGTAAATAGATATCCTTCTTAGAAACCAATTCGCCACTCAGGGCCTCTTTCCCCTTGTAAAGCAGGGTTGCTAGGTTTTAAAATTGCTTAGGTTTTACAAATTGGGGACGTTGTAGATTACAAATTATAAATACTCCTCAGAGAGAGTGGAATTCTATAAACACTCCCATTGCTTTTAGTGTGGCATACAAGATAATACGTAATCTGGCCCCGGCCTCTCTCCTCAGTCATCCTGGGCTCCAGCCATTCTGTATTGCTCACCGTTCAGTGGAACATACCATGACTTCAGGCAACTGTGCCTTTGCACGCGCACTTGCTGCTTTCTGGAACAACCTTCTTGCACACACTATTCTTCCTGACCCCACCCCATCCATTCTGCCTTCCTCTGACTCCTCCTTTAAGGCTCAGAGCTAGTATCACCACCTCTGCAAAGCATTCCAGGACCCCAGACCTTCCTTGGACAGTCTGGTGTAGCTGCTCCTCCTCTGTATACCCTTTGCATTCCAGTATCCTATGGAGATGGACTCAATGATTATGTTTTTCCCCCTTCTCCTGGCCCCTGGTGATAAGTATTGCCATTTAGTTGCTTCATGTCCAACTCTTTGTACCCCCCTGGACGGTAGCTCGCCAGGCTCCTCTGTCCTTGGGATTCTCCAGGTAAGACTACTGGAGTGGGTTGCCATGCCCTCCTCCAGGGGATCTTCTCGACTCAGGGATGGAACCTGCGTCTCCTGCATTGGCAGGCAGAGTCTTTACCACAGAGCTACCTGGTGATAAGTATATGGTTTAGTAAATAGAGCCCATAAAGTATTTTTAGAATGAACAAACTTGGGCCTCAGTTCAGTTCAGTCGCTCAGTCATGTCCAACTCTTTGTGACCCCATGGACTGTAGCCCACCAGGCTCTTCTGTTCATGGAATTCTCCAACCAAGAATACTGGAGTGGGTTTCCATGCCCTCCTCCAGGGGATTGTCCTGACCCAGGGATCAAACCCATATCTCCTGCACTGTAGGCAGAGTCTACCATGGAGCCACCTGCTGATAAGTATATGGTTTAGTAAATAGAGCCCATAAAGTATTTTTGGAATGAACAAACTTGGGCCTCAGTTCAGTTCAGCTGCTCAGTCATGTCCAACTCTTTGCAACCCCATGGACTGCAGCACACCAGGCTTTCCAGTCCATCACCAACTCCCGGAGCTTGCTCAAACTCATGTCCATCCAGTCGGTGACACCATCCAACGTCTCCTCCTCTGTCATCCCCTTCTCCTCCTGCCTTCAGTCTTTCCCAGCATCAGGGTCTTTTCCAATGAGTCAGTTCTTTGCATCAGGTGGCCAAAGTATTGGAGCTTCAGCTTCAGTATCAGTCCTTCCAATGGATATTTAGGACTGATTTCCTTTACGATTGACTGGTCTCAGGCCAGGCACATGGGAAATATAAGCATTCACCCTTCTGCTCCCAAAGGTCTGTGTGTGTTAGTTGCTCAGTTGTGTCTGATTCTTTGACACCCCAAGGAATGTAGCCCACCAGGCTCCTCTATCCATGGAATTCTCCAGGCAAGAATATTGGAGTAGGTTGCTTTATCCTACGCCAGGGGATCTTCACGACCCCAGGGATTGAATCTAGGTCTCCTGAATTGCAGATGAATTCTTTGCCATCTCAGCCACCAGGGAAGCCCTCCCCACCAAAGGTCTACACAATTGTAAAGCAGCTAAACACCCTCCACTTGCTCAGAAAGCCCCTTGCTTTTCACTACATGTGTATCCAACGTGGAGGTCTCAGCCCAGTTGCTTTTCACTACATGTGTATCCGACATGGAGGTCTCAGCCCAGTTGAGGGCACAGCTTTTGTCATCTCAAATGTTTGGGAACAGGCCATGGGAATGAAAGGAACTTTCTAGTTTGTGAAAGAGGGGGACCCAGTGCTAAGGCTCCTGCTGCCAGTTTAGATAACAAAGCAAAGATGTGAAGCTCCACTTCCAAGACCCTGTCCAATTCTTTTTCTCCAGAGAGCTCTTCCTAGCTCTGCCACTGCCTATAATGCCAGCGCCCCCATCTTCCTCCTCTTGCCTGGAAAGGAAGTGCCCACTCTGCCCATCTATATCACCTTAACAGCCTCCACACTGGCAGTGAGAGCAGAGTTAACTTGAGGCCAGCTGTTTCCTTCCAAGGGCTGGTCCCCGGAAAGGATGCCAAACAGAAAGGATGTGCTGTGTGTTTGAAACGTTGAGGGAGAAAGAAATAAGAGGTCAGGTTGATGCATTGTCGTTCCGTCGCCAAGTTGCTTACGACTCTTCGCAAACCCGTGGACTGTAGGACACCAGGCTTCCCTGTCCCTCACCATCTCCTGGAGTTTGCCCAAATTCATGGCCATTGATTGATATGCATCATCTCAAAGATTTTCTTTTAAGTGGTGTTTTGATAAACACTGGTCAAACCAGGGAATCATGATGGATCGGCCAAGACTTCTAAGCAGCTGCGAGGACCCTCAGTGGGGTTCAGGAGCCTTGCACCTTTCAGCTGCCTCAAGCAAAAATGACTTCATGAGGCAGGTGGAAAGATACAGTGAAGAGAGTTGGGGGGTGGGGTGTGCCCTTCCCTGGTGAAACAGTGGTTAGGTATCCTCCTGCCAGTGCTGGAGATACAGGTTCGATCCCTGCTCAGGGAAGATCTCACATTCTGCGGGGCCAGCTAAGCCCACGTGCCACAACTTTTGAAGTCTGTGCTCTGCAACAAGAGAAGCCACTGCAATGAGAAGCCCATATGCCACAGCTAGAGAGTAGCCCCCACTTGGGACAACCAGAGAAAAGCCTGCACGGCACCCCAGGCTCGGCACAGCCAGTAAATACAAAGAATGGGGGCGGGCAGG
>SJYV01044791.1:0-25966 GCA_006410875.1 Neotragus pygmaeus | reverse complement strand
AGTAAATACAAAGAATGGGGGGGGGCAGGAACATGAATGCCAGGCGGGGGGCGGGGGGACAGGGTCAGGAGGCAGCCTCCCACAAGGAGATGGGCACAGATCCATGTCTCCAGGAGAAGCCCCAGGCTGAGACCCTGGGGTGCCATGTGCAAGCAGAGAATCTATCCCCTGTGCCTGAGTGACTGCTGGTCTGGGGCTTGTCCTTAAGTGTTGAGATTAGTCACTCTCCTGGGCGGCAGCTGGGCTGGTTTTAAATTCTCCCCAGTCTCCTGCAATTCGTCACTTGGCTAGGAAACTGCCCGGTGTCCTGACGGGACCTGTTTGTCCTAGCATTTTCTTAGCTTCGGCTGTCGCAGACTGCAGTGGCAAAGGGAACTGCTCCAGAGGTGTCTGTATTCCATGGTGGCAGGGAGTGGGCTCCTCCCGGACACTTCTAGCACTTGGAATCCTGGTTGGCTGCTGCTGGAAACCCCACGTCCCTGTGTGGGTGTGTGTTTGAGTTCCGAAATTGCTCTTTGAGAAAGAAGCTCTCTGCTCTGTCAGAGTTCTCCAGCATCTGGCTATCATTATTGCAGGAGCAGGGAGGCACACAGCTCTGGTTCCTGGTCCCCTTTAAAGGCTCAGGGCTACAGTTTCTGCTCCCTCTGAGTTGATGGTGGGAGGCTGAAATGACCCTGAGGTCAGCAGTTCCCAATGCTGATCTGCAGATGGGTGGTGACCCAGAAGGAAAAGGAAAGAGAAAATAAGAGATACAATGTAGCCATGACGATTCTGTTAGTTTCAGGGTTTCAACCTGTCATTTCCTGAGAACTCTTCTATCTTCTGAGATGATGTTCTTTTTCTTTTGGGTGTTGATGTCCTTTCTTTCCTGAAAGAGGGTGATAGTAGACAGTAGTGTTACATTTTTCCTAAACTTAGCACCAACCTGTTTTTTTGGTCGAGTTCAGTAGGGGATCTTAGTTCACCACCCAGAGATCGAACACACAGTGCCTGTGCTGGAAACATGGTATCTTAACCGCAGGGCCATCCCCGAAGTCTCTCAGCCCCAATTTTTTTGGAAATGTTATTGATGGCTGAAATCTATAGTCTGGGATCTGAGTTTACCTTGAAGAGTAAACAGAGGGTATTGCTTCTAGAAACAGGGGCTCACTCCTCACACATCTTTTCTCAGTGGAGGCTGACAGCAGCAAAGAATAACAACGGTCTTCTTCTTATTATTATTTGGCGTATCGGTTGCGTGCAAATAACAGCGTAAGCACCTTAGCTCTGTTTACACCTGTGATAGTCCCAACAATCCTATAAGGTCCATGTTGTTATTACCTCTGTTAAACAGATGCGCACCCTGAGGCACAGGACAGTTAAGCAACTTGACCAGAGTCACAGAGCCAGTCAGTGGCAGAGCTGGGATGTGCACCCAGGTTCCAGGAAATCAGGAGAACGATCTATAACTATGAAATGACATCCAGTGAGGGAAATATGCACACTCGTTCCCCCAAAGGATAAAGCTGGGACAGAGAGAAGTCTGCAGGAAAGAGAGAAACCCAGGGAACAGCCATGCTCGAGGAGAGCTCCGGAGACAAGGTGCTCGAGGCGGGGCTGTAATGGAGTATGGCAGCCCAGGAGATGGAGGCGATTCAGGGTGGCCAGCTCCTCAGCGTCTTGTTTGGCATGGTGCTCCCCACGCTGCCTTCCCTCCTTTCCTCTCCCCCAGCCCCCTCCTTGCCCCCACCAGGTCTCATCAGAGTGGCTGTGGAGCATGTCGGTTTGATCAACTCACTATAGGAGACACACACATACACTGATGGAAGAGAAAAAAACAATACAAATGATTAAAGCCTAGAATTTTTTTTTCTGGGGAAAGACAGAAGGGCTAGGGTGGTCAGCTTCCCGGATCCTGGCAAGGAAGGAAGGAAGCAGGTGGGGAGGAGACTTCTGCAGGGAGGCTATAGGGGCCCAGGGAGCCTCTTTCCTAGGGGCTGATATTGTACTCAGAGCTGCCAAGTTGGTTCATCTACAGATGAGGGACTGGAGGCCCAGAGAGGGACCAAGTCTTGCTGAGGTCACACAACCAGTGACAAGGAAATGGGGTGCCAACCAGCTTTGCCTAACTCCATCACCATGTCTTTAGCAGTGACCTCTGTGTCCCGGATTCACCAGGGGTGGTGATCCCTCCCACCCTGGGCCGTTTCCTGTACCACAAAGACAGTTTGCAAAGGGAAACTGGAAACGCTGGGACTTCAGCAAGGGCTCACAGCCGGTCCGATGAGCCTCCCGAACACCATGGCGACTGCATACTTGGGTGCAGCGCTGCAGCTCATGTTGAGGAGAGGCACACAGCCTTGGACAGTCCAGTGACGCGTGGTGCTTGCCGTTAGGTTTCCTGTCTCCAGTTTCAAGCACAAGAATATCGGCCGCGCTCAGAGGAGTGATCCGCAGGATTAATTCACATCTTCTTGCTTAGTAAATGCCAGAGTGGCTTAAATAA
Source organism: Neotragus pygmaeus (assembly GCA_006410875.1). Classification (NCBI taxonomy): domain Eukaryota; kingdom Metazoa; phylum Chordata; class Mammalia; order Artiodactyla; family Bovidae; genus Neotragus; species Neotragus pygmaeus. Next base: position 23,481 of record SJYV01044791.1, on the reverse strand, counting down.
TGGAGCGGGGAGGCTAAGATACCCAGAGAAACTGAACTGGTAAACTGATCGGGCAGGTGACTTGCGTTTGCTCTTCTCCTATAAGCAGCAAGCCCTCTCCTACTGCACTCTGAGGCTCCTGAAGTTTGGGAGCTGACTCTTAAGTGGACTCTGCCTTATGTCCAAACTACACCCCAGTCCATAGGCTTTGTTCGAAGGAGAGGTAAAGAGAAGGACGGGAGAGGAACCTGCAGTGGTGTGAGGGTCCTGGCCGGAGCTGGGAGCCTCTTCCACCGAAGCAGCAGGGCTGCAGCCCTCTGACAAGTAGCTCCTTAAAGAACAGCCAGCCTTGGGGATGGAGCCAGCCCAAGGTGTCGCAGCCCCATCCCCAGCCTACGGNCTAGAATTTTTTTTTCTGGGGAAAGACAGAAGGGCTAGGGTGGTCAGCTTCCCGGATCCTGGCAAGGAAGGAAGGAAGCAGGTGGGGAGGAGACTTCTGCAGGGAGGCTATAGGGGCCCAGGGAGCCTCTTTCCTAGGGGCTGATATTGTACTCAGAGCTGCCAAGTTGGTTCATCTACAGATGAGGGACTGGAGGCCCAGAGAGGGACCAAGTCTTGCTGAGGTCACACAACCAGTGACAAGGAAATGGGGTGCCAACCAGCTTTGCCTAACTCCATCACCATGTCTTTAGCAGTGACCTCTGTGTCCCGGATTCACCAGGGGTGGTGATCCCTCCCACCCTGGGCCGTTTCCTGTACCACAAAGACAGTTTGCAAAGGGAAACTGGAAACGCTGGGACTTCAGCAAGGGCTCACAGCCGGTCCGATGAGCCTCCCGAACACCATGGCGACTGCATACTTGGGTGCAGCGCTGCAGCTCATGTTGAGGAGAGGCACACAGCCTTGGACAGTCCAGTGACGCGTGGTGCTTGCCGTTAGGTTTCCTGTCTCCAGTTTCAAGCACAAGAATATCGGCCGCGCTCAGAGGAGTGATCCGCAGGATTAATTCACATCTTCTTGCTTAGTAAATGCCAGAGTGGCTTAAATAATGGAGCGGGGAGGCTAAGATACTCAGAGAAAATGAACTGGTAAACTGATCGGGCAGGTGACTTGCGTTTGCTCTTCTCCTATAAGCAGCAAGCCCTCTCCTACTGCACTCTGAGGCTCCTGAAGTTTGGGAGCTGACTCTTAAGTGGACTCTGCCTTATGTCCAAACTACACCCCAGTCCATAGGCTTTGTTCGAAGGAGAGGTAAAGAGAAGGACGGGAGAGGAACCTGCAGTGGTGTGAGGGTCCTGGCCGGAGCTGGGAGCCTCTTCCACCGAAGCAGCAGGGCTGCAGCCCTCTGACAAGTAGCTCCTTAAAGAACAGCCAGCCTTGGGGATGGAGCCAGCCCAAGGTGTCGCAGCCCCATCCCCAGCCTACGGGTACCCGGGCCAAAGCTCTGCCCTCCAGCATCATTAGAATAGGACTCCCTCAGGTCTTCATTGTAAATCGCTGCCAGCCTAGGGCCTTCCTTTTCTCCTGTAAGAACTGGGGCTTCCCTGGTGGCTCAGATGGTAAAGAATCTGCCTGCAATGCAGGAGGCCCGAGTTCGATCCCTGAGCCAGGAAGATCCCCTGGAGAAGGGAATAGCTACCACTCCAGTGTTCCTGCCTGGAGGATCCCATGGACAGAGGAGCCTGGTGGGCTACAGCTCAGGGGGTTGTAAAGAGTCAGCTGAGAGACTGACACCCACACATGAACTGGCGAGTCTTCCCTACGAGCCAGACTCACTGTTCATGCTTCGAGACCCTGGACCGCACCTCGGGAGCCCTGGAGCTGCTACGGGAAGACTAAGGCACTGATTACTGATGCCATACTTATTACCTGTGTGACCGCAGGCAGGTGGCTTCACTTCTCTGAGCCTCGGTTTCCTAAACTTTCTAAAGGAGTTCATGGTATCCTATTCATAGTGTTCTGAGACATCAGTAAAATATAACTGATGGGAATGTAAAATGGTGCAGCTGCTGTGGAAAACAGTGGGGTGGTTCCTCATAAAATTAAAAATAGAATTACCATCTGACCCAGCAATTCCACGGCTGGGTACATACCACAAAGAATCTAAAAGCAAGCATCTGAACAGGTATTTGTACACTTGTGTTTATAACACTATCATTTTCAGTAGCCAAAAAGTGTCCATCAGTGGATGACTGGGTAAGCAAAATGTGGTATATACAGAAGAAAGGAATGTTGTTGTTATTCAGTCACTAAGTCATGTCCACCTCTTTACAACTTCATGAACTGCAGCACACCAAACATCCCTGTCCTTCACTGTCTCTCTGAGTTTCCTCAGACTCAGGTCCATCAAGTTGGTGATACCATCCAATCATCTCATCCTCTGTCGTCCCCTTCTCATCCCTCTTTCAATCTTTCCCAGCATCAGGGTCTTTTCAAATGAGTCAGCTCTTCGCATCAGGTGGCCACAGTATTGGAGCTCCAGCTTCAGCATCAGGCCTTCCAATGAATATTCAGGACTGATTTCCTTTAGAATTGACTTGATCTCCTTGCAGTCCAAGAGACTCTCAAGAGTCTTCTCCAGTACCACAGTTTGAAAGCAGCAATTCTTCGGTGCTCAGCTTTCTTTATGGTGCAACTGTCACACCTATACATGACTACTGGAAAAACCATAGACTAGATGGACCTTTGTCAGCAAAGTGATGTCTCTGCTTTTTAATATGCTGTCTAGGCTTGTCATATCTTTTCTTCCAAGGAGCAAGTGTCTTTTAATTCTATGGCTATTTAATTCATAAAATAATGTAGTACCAAAAAGCATAGTGAGGAAGGAGCAGAGGGAGAAAAAGAGGAAAGAACTGGTACTAAAATCAGAGAAACATCAATGTGAACTGTTACTTTGTTATGAGTATATTTGTATACGCTTGCTAGAGGGGGAGGGCAAATTCCCAACGCCTGGGATTTAGGCTGTGTATGTACATGTAAGTGTATGTGCAAACATACACTTTTTGTGGACACTGTAAATACTCATTGGCCTGCCTTCCTGTCTAACTTCAGTGGAGGGGCCCATATGGCCTAGTAAAAGTCTAAACTGCATGGAAGTCATGGAGTGGTGGGGAAGGGAAGCAGGGGGAAGGAAGGGAGGCCAAGGGTGCAGACAGCCCAGATCACCTCCCGCCCCAGACCGGGTTCCCAGGGGTCCTTTTCTTTACCACCTGTGTGTGAGAAGCTTTCGTCAGTGTCTGTGGCTCAAGGGTGAGTCTGAACAGAGAGACCCAGAATGCTCATCCCTAGAGATCATCCTGCTGGGCTGGGGCTTGCTGAGAGGCAGCTGTCCATCCCCTTTGAGGCTCAGGCCAGACAACGCCCATACAACCGCAGACCTAAGCCAGTGCTGCGGTTTCCAGGGGCTGTGAGTGCCAGAGCTGGGGGCTGTTACAAACAGTGCTGGCCCCACCCTCAAGCTTCTGATTCAGCAGGTGAAGCCTGAGAACTGGCATCACTAACAAGTTGCAAGTGATGCTGATACCTTTGGCTCCCCCCTCCGAGAACCCCTACTGGGAGAACCATTGAGCCTTGTCAATCAAAGTGTTATCCTTGGTCCAGCAACAGGGGCCTCATCTGGGGTTTGGGTAGACAAGCAAAACCTCAGGCCTCACCCTGTAACCCACACCTGATGAAACTGAATCTGCATCAGAACAAGACCCCAGGCAAATTGTATACACGCTCACTGCATTGGTGGGAATAATTGGCCTCTTGGCCTTTCAGCAGAGCGCCAGCCCAAGGCAAAGACCTTGACCCGTCAAACCAGGGGAAAGTTGTCTGAGGATCCTTGTTGCCCATCAGAGTTGGCCTTCACCCTTAGATGGATGTCAGAAAAATCAATAGTGGTTATTATTACAGCCAGATGCCTGTGTGCACACCAGGAGTTTTCATACGCTATTTCACACATGTACTATAAAACCCTGGACAAGACTTCCCTGGTGGTTCAGTGGTTAAGACTCTGAGTTTTCCATGCAGGGGGGGGTCACAGGTTTGATCCCTGGTTGAGAAACTCAGATCCCATCTGCCACAGGGCGAGACCTAAAAAAACATAAACACATTAAAGCCCTGGAAAGAAACCATTTTATGGATGAGTAAACTGAGACTTGTGTAAAGTAACTGCTTAATAAATACACAAAAAAAGAACTGAATTTCATCAAGGTCTAGCTGGTCATTTCCAGAGTGCCAGGGTTTTAGCCCTGTGGATTAACCTGCTTCTCCTTCTCTCCCCTCCCAAAGTGAGGCCCTGGCCATGAAGTAAGGCAAGGAGAAATCTTTAACAAGCGTTGAATTGACGTTTTAAGTGAGCTTAAGGAGGCTGCAATGTCTGTACCAGAATAACCATGATCCACAGCTGGGGCAAGTGATAGAAATTTCCAGAGAAAACTGCTCAGCCACCTGGCGTGTGTCATTAAGCCCCCTCATGCATTTGGCCTGGATGTGATCACTCACACAGCTGACGGCCCCACTTCACAGTTGGCACGCACAGTAACAGTTCCCTAGAGTTCTTGGGGTTCCTGAGTGGTTTTGGTGGCCTGCCCAGCCAGCAATCCAATTCCAAACTCCATTCTCAGTTATAAAAAGCAGAGGAATTGATGAGAGAGGCCTCTAGGGGTGATCGAAGGCCAGTAGAGGGGAGCCTTTTAAAACCAATCTGCTACTTCAGATAAAGACAGCCTCGAGACAGGCTGGAAGCCAGGAATTTAATTTTATTTATTTTTGCCGTTACCTTCTATTTAGGGCAAGGGATATTGGTATTCTATTTATGGCAGTGATATTAAGGGTTCCTTTGATGATAAACTCATTTACTTTTTTAAGTGAGTCAGTTTCAAGAAAATACTGTCAGTAAAGTGGGATCAGCAAAACACATTGAGGCAGACCCCAAAATGACTGAGGTTGATCCCGTGATGTTGTGCTTGCTTGACTTCGCTTTGGGACCATTATCTGCCCCCTTGGCAGCAGAGCCGTGACAAGTCCTTGTAGAACTTCTACAGAGAGTGAGTTAATCTTCCAAAAAAGTACCTGGTTCCAGATACAATGTCTCACTGTATCTGGGAAATTGCCCAGTGCACAAAAAAAGAATCCTCCAGTGAAACAATATTGTGGACAACTCAAAAGGCAAGGGCGGTTGAGCTCCTCCCCAGCCCCCAGCAGCACTACTAGGTGAGACCCCCTCCCAGCCCCCCAGGCTCCCAGCATCCTCTGTGTTGCTGCTAGGTTGCTTGAGTCATGTCCAGCTCTTTGTAGACCCCATGGACTGTAGCCCACCAGGCTCTTCTGTCCATGGGATTTCCCAGGCAAGTATACTGGAGTGGGTTGCCATTTCCTCCTCCAGGGGATCTTCCTTACCCAGGGATGGAATCCACGTCCCTTATGTCTCCTGTGTTGACAAGTGGGTTCTTTACAGCTGGTACCACCTGGGAAGCCCTGTTTTTCACAATTCACATTTCTTGCATGGTGCTTTTCCTGCCTGCTAGACTGTAGCTTTAGGAGGGCTAGGACCATTTCAGATCTGTGCTGCGTTGGTTCAGTACTTGCAGCCCCTTGCACAGTGCCTGGCAGAGAGTAAGTGCTGGTTTGGAGAACAAAGAAAGTAAAGGAGGGAGGGCAGGAAGGAGGGAGTCAGTTCCAAAGAAATACCCAGAACAGCCCACATTCCACAATCGTTTATTTATTCCTTTCCATGGTCAAAGAAGAGAAAATATAGTGGGTTATATGGGCTCCCGTGTGACTGTCTGATTTGAGACCCGTTGAGATCTGTCTGGTTTATAGAAGAAACCTACTTTTCCTTTTTCTTTGATTCCACGGACAAAGACCAGCTCACTGTTAAAGTTTTCTTAGCAGGGTAATTCATGGTGCTATACAAGCTCCATGGCCTGGTACGCAGAAGCCAGGGGGATGTGGATGTGGCCAGAATTGGGAATCTAGTAAGCTGGCTCCTGGCAGGCTGAGATCATGCTGATAACAAGGAGATTAATAAGGGTCTCCAACCTCCTCCATCCTGTAGTATCCAGGAGGGTTTTTCAATCAATGCTGGTCTAGCCGGCTTAATGGTACCTAATCTTAAACCTTCTGAAGCTGGAGCATTTGAGAGTTGAGATCAATTGAGATAAAATAAAGTAAAATGTGTTGAACTTTTTGGACTTGGAGTCTTCATCAGAATTCCATTGTGTGGTGGTGTTTTTATTTTCTGTCTTGAAAATAGGCAGAGATTAGCCACTGGAGTGGGTTGTTCTGCCAGGATCAGATGATGATATATTTGCTTTTGTTCTTCTTTTTTTTCCTCTTGCACAAGATGAGTCTTCATGAGGGAAAGATCCATTCCGTCCTGTTCATCTCCATATACCCAGGGCATGTCACCTGGTAAATGCTCAATGACTAAATCTCAAATACAGCGTTTCAATGTAGCCAGCACACTCTGTGCCGTGGGCCACGTCTGCTAGAAGAGTCAGTCTGTTCCTAATTTGGTGCAGAAATGGCAGCTTTACAAGGCATCCAAGGACCCTGGAGAAAACCTCAGGAAAGCTCACTGGTACCTGTTACCATGAGCCTTGTGTAGTCATCACAAAACATCTGATTTGTCACATGCAGGGCTCACAAACCCTGTGCAAGATGCTGGTGACATGCAAAGGTATTGTTGTTCAGTCACTAAGTTGTGTTCAACTCTTCACAACCCCGTGGGCTGCAGCATGCCAGGCTCCTCTGTCCTTCGCCATCTGCCAGTTTGCTCAAATTCACGGCCACTGAATCAGTGATGCCATCTCATCCTCTGTCATCCCCTTCTCCTTTCGCCTTCAATCGTTCCCAGCATCAGGGTCTTTGCCAATGAGTCGGCTCTTTGCATCCAGTGGCCAAAGTATTGGAGCTTCAGCATCAGTCCTTCCAAGGAATATCCAAGGTTGATTACCAACATTTGTTGGATCATAGAGAAAGCAAAGATGAACTCAGCACAGAAAAAGTGCTCGAGGAGTTTGTGATCTGAGGGAGGAGAGAATTCTTGTGTGATGATGAGAAACATGTCGTCATCACAGGTGAGTAAGAGTTGGGAGAGCTGCCACCTCAAAGGCAGGCCCTGAGCTCTGAGGACCTCAATTTCTTCACCTGTAAAGGAGGTTCCAGAAACCACAGATCTTCTCCAGCTCCCCAGCATCACCACTGGGTACCTTCCCTGTTGAGTGCGTTCAGACTCACTGGAAGCATCTAATCTAATTCCTTGCCCTGAAATGCCAGAGCAGGATAATAAATAGGCACTGAGCTATTTTCACCTACCACCTGCTCTCCATTTAAAAGGAAAAAAAGTCACTCTAAAGGAGGAGGAAGGCTGACTTATACACTGAGGGTCTTCCACATGCCCAGCATCTCAGTAGGTGTTCTCACATCTCAGTGAAGCCTCTTGATGAGCAGGCAGGATGAACTCAAAGCATCCTTATTCCCCACATCTCAGTACCACTTGGAGCATCATCCTGTTACAGCAGGATTGGTGTTCCAGATAGATCACGCTCAGTGTTCCATGCTTCCCTGGTGGTGGAGAATCTGCCTACAATGCAAGAGACCTGTGTTTGATCCCTGGGTCAGGAAGATCCCCTGGAGAAAGAAATGGTTACCCACTCCAGTATTCTTTTTTTTTTTTTTTAATTGAAGGTTAGTTGCTTTGCAGAATTTTCTTGTTTTTCTATCACAGATTGACAAGAATCAGCCATAGGCATGCCCATGTCTCCTCCTTCCTTAACCTCCCTCCCATTTCCCTCCCCATCCCACTGTTATAGATTGTTACAGAGCCCCTGTTTGAGTTTCCTGAGTCATACAGCAAATCCCCATTGGCTATCTGTTTTACATATGGTCATGTAAATTTCCATGTTACTCACTCCATACATCTCACCCTCTCCTCTGCTCTTCCCGTGTCCATAAGTCTATTCTCTTGTTTCTCCATTGCTGCCCTGTGAATAAATTCATCAGGACCATCTTTCTAGATTCCATATAGAAGCATTAGTATATGATACTTATTTTTCTCTTTCTGACTTACCTCACTCTGTATAATAGGCTCTAGGTTCATCCACCTCATTAGAACTGACTCAAATGTGTTCCTTTTTATGGCTGAGTAATATTCCATTGTATATATGTACCACAGCTTCTTTAGCCATTCATCTGTAAGTGGACATCTAGGTTGCTTCCATGTTCTAGCTATTGTAAAGAGTGCTGCAGTGAACATGGGGGTACATGTGTCTTTTTCTTGCCTGGAGAATCCCATGGACAAAGAGGAGCCTGGTGGGCTACAGTCCATGGAGTCACAAAGAGTCAGACATAACTGAGCAACTAACTTTCACTTTCATACTATATTTTAGAAAACACGTGGGTGTGTGCAATAAAATATAGAAAAGCTGGCATCACTCAGAGCCCAGCTGGTCCATTTTGGAAGCCTTCTTCCTTCAGTCATAACCAGGAAGATTCATTTTCACCAGCAAGCATCTCAGCCTAGTGACAGTCGCCGGCCTCAGGGGTGAGCCTTGCCATGTCGTAGAAACAAAAATTGACCATATGGTGCTGATGGCTGATGACTCAGACCTACAGGAGCTCCAAAGAGGAAGCCCACACAGGGCGGGGAGCAAGAGAGACCGTTTCTGGAGAAGGTGGGATTGGTTTGGGACTTGAAGGAATGGTCCAAGACTTAGCTGCAAGAAGAAAGAAGTTGATGATTCAGATGGGGAGAATGGCCTGAGCCAAAGAAGGTTCACATGCTCATCAAGGAGCTGCTGCTACCTTTGGGGCTTGGCTGGAGTGGGGGCTTCAGGATGATCTGAGGGTGGAGGAATACAGGATAGAACAGAGGTTGCAGAGTTAAGTTGTCAGGGGCTCTGGAACTCAAAAAATGAGATTCTTTGACGGGTTGCTTTGGTCTAAACTGGGCCTGAAAGAACTCTAAAGAGCCTGTGATACATTTCATGAGATCCATAGTCACTCAGTCGAGTCCGACTCTTTGTGATCTCATGGACTGTGGCCCGCCAGGCTCCCCTGTCCATGGGATTTCCCAGGCAGGAATGCTGGAGTGGGTTGCCATTCCTTTCTCCAGGGGATCTTCTCGACCCAGGAATCAAACCTAGGTCTCCTGCATTGCAGGCAGATTCTTTACCATCTGAGCCACCAGGGAAGCCCATGGACCTCTTGAAATTTCAGGCATTTTTCTGGATGGAGGATCCATACATTTTGAAGGATTCTCCAGGGAACACACAAAGCTGAAGAGGAGCTGCTATGAACAATTGGGACCCTTGAAATGTTTTGAATGTGCAGATTATGTTGCTGAAAGGGGCAGAATCTGTGGGGGACCACCTGGGTCATCTCTAGAAGCAGTATGGAGGGAGGGCTGGGGGCCAGGGGGCTGCAAGTGGAAAGGAAGAGAGAACTAGGGAGTCTCGGTTACAGGGAAGAAATGACAACACTCTGGGAACGTCCGGGATGGCTGAGCCCACTGTGTATACCAGAATCCAGAGAGCTAGCTGTGCCTTAATGAGGAGTTTAACTTTAAACATGATGATTTTAAGAGGACAGAGTTCATCTATGTGGGAATGAAGACATTTAAAAATCATTGAGTCCCCAATTATTGGAGCTTAGGGACAAAAGAAGCCAGCCAGCCCGATTCCCGGTATTTTCCAGGCATGACAATGACACCCCAAGATGAGGATGGACTTCTCTGAGGTCCCCTAGATGGTAGGTAACTGTGACCAATATGTAAGGAATAATATTTAGGGGAGAGGTCGGAGCTGAGATGGAGACTGCAAGCCAGCTGGAGGGAGACAATTGAAGCCATGAGTGTAGCCACATTTAACGTTGCTGAGATCCCAGGATTAACCTACGAAGAGTTGGAAGCAGGAACAAAAGGAGAAAGGCCATAGTGAAGGATCAAGAAGCGCGAGAACCAAGAGACCAAAGCAGTTACCCGGCTGGTGCAGGCCGGGCATGAACACCCTCTGCAGAAGCGTGCCTGGGATGAGGGTGCCCCAGGGCCACGAGCTGGGGCATCAGCAGGCTCCTGGGGCCAGGAGGAGAAGGGGATGACAGAGGATGAGATGGCTGGATGGCATCACCGACTCGATGGACATGAGTTTGAGCAAGCTCCAGGAGTTGCTGATGGCCAGGGAGGCCTGACATGCTGCAGTCCATCGAGCTGCAGAGTTGAAAACGACTGAGCGACTGAACTGAACTGGTGCCATGTGAGTGATTCCTTTCCTTAGTGTGGTGAAGTGATGTGAAATTTCAGAAAGCTCCCTGATCAAAGCAGGCCGTGATTACAGTCCAGCCTTGCCACAGAGGGTTGAGAAGCAAAGAGAAGCAGGTCAGGGGCAGACAAGAGTCAGAAGGAGAATGTTTTACAAATAAAAAGCGTATTTGTAAACATACGTAAAGAAACGACGAGGGAAGAGAAGGAAAGCGGGAGGTTGTAGGCAAATGCCACGACCTTGAGGCAAAAGTAGGACCAATAAACAGGTGAGGATGAAGATTCACAGGCCATCTAAGGGGGCGAGGAGGTCCCAGAAACAACATAAATTTTCAGTAGGGAAAACGGGGATCCATTAACACATCGGGCTCCTCTTGCTTTGGGACCCTGGCTTGTGCACACCCTTCTGCCTGATGCTCTGCCCATAGCCCTTCTGAGGCTGCCCCTTGTATTTTAGGGTTCTGACAAAATGCCACCCCCAATCAGCCTTTCCCTGCCCACTGCCACACACACCCTCAGTCTCGATTCCCCGCTTCTTCTGGCTCCTTCTCGGCCTCACCCCATGTATGGCTGCGTGGCTATGATCCTGTTCCTTTGTTGGGGTGTTTCCTGTGTATGCGTATGTGAGTGTGTGCTTCCTGTCTTCAAATTTCAGTTTTAAGCACCTTCAGACTGGAGACTGTCTCCACCCCCCACGGTGAGCCCAGAGCCCAGCCGGGGGCCCATTACAAAGTAGGGGCTCCATGAACACACACTTATTGGAGCAAAAAGAAGAGAAGGCCTCTTCTCAAAAAGGTTTACCAGGAACAACAAGGAAAATTAAATAAAAACAGGATCTGCCAAGTTGTTTACACATACTCCTCGCCTCTTTTACTCTTCACGGCTTACTCATTTTAAGGGGTGAGGAAGCTCCATTTTAAAGAGTCCGCTACTGAAGGGAGAGTCGGGGATCTCGTCAAAGCCTGTGTTCTTTCTGGCAGCCTCATTTTCTGACAGTTTTGGGTCAAAGAGGCATTTCCATCAAGAGAACTAGAGGCTAGATCTCGTTCTCTGGACCCTGAGGCCAGGTGCTAGGGAGGCCTTGTGCTCCCCTCCCCGTTCTCGCAGGCAGCATCAGGCAGTTCCGAATGGACCCATGCAAAGCGTTCACGTGCGGGGGTTTTACTAGGTAGAAAAAAAGCATTAAGTTTCGCGTCCACTTGTCACTCCACTGCGGTCACTCCACTGGGAAGTCTGCAGGTAAAGAGTTCTCTTTGCATCTTTTCTATGTACTTCCGGCCTCGCTGGGTCGTCGCCACCGCGCATGCGCCTTCTCCAGTTGCGGTGCCCAGGCCTCGGTGCAGCGGCTTCTCCTGTTGCGGAGCAGGGCTCTGGAGTGCAGACTCCGTGGCTGGGCACACGGGCCCAGGGGCCCTGCAGGTGGAATGGGGAATCCTCCAGGACCAGGGATCAAATTCGAGTCTCCTGCTTTGGCAGGCAGGCTCTCAACCCCTGGACCACCAGGGAAGTCCCTTCTCTTTGCATCGTGATTATTCTAAGCCCCATGGAGGGGCCAGGGTGTCCCCGCCTCCACCCTGGCCTTCTCCCCCGGCATTTCCTATAGGAATGTGATAGCAGGAGAAATGAGAAGAGGATGAGGCTCTGAGAGAGCCCCCATATACCGAGCCCTCAGTGAGAACTTGGGCCATGTGCCCTGGGCACCACCCAAAGCCCAGACGCTGGGGGTAGGGAGCCTGTATCTGTGATGCTACCCTGGATCCCAGCCCACCCGGGACGTCAGGACCGATGCTCAGGGCAAGAGGAAAAGCAAAGGAGGTGGCACCCTGTTAACCCACCTTTGTTCCTCTCCCTTGCGCTTGTTTAGGACGGAAACCAGTTTCCCAGCCTTCTGCACAGCCTGAACATCCTGTCTGAAGCTGCTGGGAACATTCCAAGTATTAGGGCCAAAGTCTCCTGGAGTGAGGGGGTAGGACTCGAGTCGGATGGGACAACCCCAGGTCCCTTGCACACTGCCCGGGTGGCTTCACACCGCTTCCTCGTAGCTGTGGCAGGTGGTGGCAGGTGGCAGGGATGTTGCAGGCAGGTGGTGATGCGAGCATTTTCTGGAGTCAGGTGTGGTGGCCCAAGTAGAAGGGCCGCCTGGCCCTGCTCTCTGGCTTCTCTTCAGGCTTTGCTCCTGTTACGCTAAGCCCCAGTTGTGACTGAGCTCAGGGTTTCTCCTCCACCCCCACTCCCACCTTTTGCAGTAGTTCCTGAATTGGCGATGATCCGTCAGAATTAGGGTCAAATCCTGCAACTCTTGGGTAGGATGCGTAACATCCTTAAGCAAGATTGGGGTCATAAAAAGGCGCACCTCTCAGGGCTGCAATAGGGACAAAGGAGAAAAATCCACAGAGGGAACTTGGTCTGTGTGTGCCCTGTGGTGAGTGCCCAGGCAGTGTTAACTCTGTGACGGTCACCCTTCCACTGTCCACCCAAGCAGAGTCCTCCTCAAGCCCCCACTCAGACCCCTGATTCAGCATCAACCTGGGCACAGCCTTGGGTGCCACCATCTTCCGTACGCCCACCTGCACTCACCCCCTACCTGCTACCAGATGCAGGGGGGTTTTTTGGGGTGAAGTCAGTTTCCCTGCCCTCAAGCACCAGGGCTGGAGTTCATTTTCTCCACCCTCAACTCTGGCCCTGGGCTTTGCTGTCCGAACTTTACTCCAAAGCAATCCGAAAGGAGCTCACAGAGAGGACCTGAAGGGCAGATTCCGTCCCCAGTTCCTGTCCAGAGCCGTGGAGTCCTATAGAACACTGGGTGGGGATGTGGGTGGAGACCACAGCTGAGCCCTGAGACTTTAGGGCTGAGGATCCTTCCAGACCCCAGGCCCGCTTCCTCTTACTAGTCTATCGGTCGGTGACACAATCAGCGAGTCCCAGAAGGCAGCCTCGTGCCACTTCACAGAGAGGAAGGAGCTCCCAAATTTTCACCTCCAGAACGGAATGTTGCCTGTGGGGTGGGGAGGACCGTGCCCCTGGGTGGTCCTCCTCTGCTGGGATTGATTTTATCAATCGGCATCTTGTCAGCTGTCATTGAAAGAGAACTAGTGACTAAGCCCTGCCACTTCCTGTTGGGCTTCCCTGGTGGCTCGGTTTAAAGAACCCGCCTGCTAATGCAGGAGACGCAAGAGATGCAGGTTCGATCCCTGAGTCGAGAAGATCCCCTGGAGGAGGGCATGGCAACCCACTCCAGTAGTCTTGCCTGGAGAATCCCATGGACAGAGGAGCCTGGCGGGCTACAGTCCAGAAGGTTGCAAAGAGTTGGACATGACTGAGCGTGAACACACGCCACTTGCTATACACCCATGGGTCCTGTAGGCTTGCTGTACCCGGCATAAGTGAGCCTTCTGGGTCAAGAAAGATCATAGAGAAGGTGACATGAGCTGACTTTGCTACCTGAGTCTGAGTAGTAGTGGGTCTGGCGATCCCAAACTCAGATGCCTCAAGCCAAAACTTGATATTGAGTTTGCCAAAAAATTCATCCGGATTTTTCCATACAGTGTAACAGTTAAGCACTGGCATGCACACACTGCTGTATTTAAAATGGATAGCCGTCTGTGGGGTCACACAGAGTTGGACACGACTGAAGTGACTTAGCAGCAGCACCAGCAGCCAGCAAGGACCTACTGTATAGCCCAGGGAACGCTGCTCAGTGTTACCTACCACCCTGGATGGGAGAGGGGGCTTAGGGGAGAATGGATATATACATGTATGCCTGAGTCCCTTTGCTTCTTACAATTATCACAGCATGGTTCATCGGTTGTACTCCAATGTAAAATAAAAAGTTTGAAAAATGAACAAAGTTTTTGGCCGGCCCAATGTTTTATCTTTTATAATGGCTATTCCTTTGAGTTTTTACCATCGGCATTTTAATTATAAAAGACTTAACATTATACAAGTCTCCCCCCAACAACCAAATACATATTTATGCTAGATACGACCAGTCATAAATGCTGACTTAAGTAAACTTGGAAAACAGAATAAAGGATTCTGGGGAGAGAGGATAATGTTCAAAGGCACAATCTTGTGACCTGACACATTCCAGAAACTGCCCCTTGCTCCGTGGAGGCAGCTGGTGGGTGTGTGAAAAGGTGAAGGTGAGGACCGAGAGAGCCAGCTCGGAAAGGCTCTCCTGTGCTGTGCTAAGGATCTGTGCTGACTCATTTTGAAAGCAGTGGGACTTGATGAAGGAACCCAGAAGAGTTTCGAGGAGGAAGCGCCGTGCATTTTGGAAACCTGCGTCCCACGTGGGAGCAGGTGGCAAGGAGTGCTTCTCTGCAGACAGGGAGCTAGGATAGAAGCCACGGCAGAGGACCCAAGGGAACGGCACCTGCTGTCCTTGAGTGGGAGCGTCTGAAGGCCGGGTGATCTCGAGGGGAAGCCTGGGAAGAGAGGGTGGGCAGTGCCCGCAGCACCCTGACTCTGCATGACTGCCACTCCCTGAGAGAACGCTGGGAGAGAGCCAGCTGAGGTGTGAGTGACAGTCAGGTCTGAGGTCTGTGGGGGGGGTGTCTGGGCTCTTCTGTGATTCTGGCGCCTGGAGCGCACCATGCCTGAAGGTGCATTGGGAGTTGTGGGCATGTAGATGAACAATGGAAGGGGGGGGCTTCACAAGGCCTAAGGGTGGGCTCTGAGCAACTGGAGTACGTAGGGGAGGGGCTGAGAAGGAAGGGCTGGGAGGAGCAGCTGAGAAGAGTATCAAAGAAAACCCGAAGGTGTTGACACGTGATGAAGGAGGAGGGGATCTAGGACCTAGGGGACACTCCTGGGTCCATTCAGGAGAAATGATATGTGGTGAACCCACCCAGGGGCCAGGCCATGCCCTGCGGGTCCCACAGGGGCTCCATCCAGCACAGCCTCGTGGCCGTTCGACAGGCCTCACCCAGGCCTTGGCAACATGACTGTCAGACACGCCTCTTGTGCTGTTTAGCTGAGCACGTCTTGCTGAAGAAAAGAAAGGGCATTAATTTACTCCTGGGCAGGGCTCCCCTCTGGATGGCCTCAGAGCCATCAGACAGTGCAGCAGTGGCCGCGGGAATCGTGGTTCTGCAGCCCATCTCCTTCCGTCCATACGTGCATGTGTGCTAAGTCGGAGCCAGGCTTCTCTGTCCGTGGGATTCTCCAGGCAAGAACACTGGAGTGGATTGCCATGCCCTCTCCAAGGAGATCTTCCTGACCCAGGGGTCGAACCCAGTATCTTATGTCTCCTGCATTGGCAGGGTGATTCTTTACCACTATCACCACCTGGGAAAACCTTTTCTTCCATCCACTGTGCTTTATTTCTCCCTAATGGACCCCCCTTGGTGGAAGACAACCTCCCTGAGGACAGCTGTTCCAAGGGGGTCAGTGGCCTGCGGCAGTGGTTTATTCTGACTCCCAAGGCAGCAGCCATCACCTTCAATAGCAATATTACAACTAACACTCACGTCTGCCCGAGGCTTCTCGCTGTGATCCCACCGTAGGACGCTACTTTGCAGAGAAGGAAGGACATCAAGATCTCAAGAGGCCAAGGACTGCAAAGCTAGAGCCTGATGGGAGTCAGAACTCCAGCCCCCTCCTTGATAGCCCCACTCTCCCGCTTCCAGACGACAGCGTTTCCATGAGTGATGACTGCTGGTTGGGACCAGCAGAGTGGGGGAGGGGGCGCATCAAACATCTGGAAGGAAAGTGACTTTAAAGTTCTCCCCAACCCGGGCGCGCTCCAGCGATTTTCTCGGGGAAAGGCTGCAACTGTGTTAATAGGGACACGGCCTCTGAATGCTGGTCCGTCAAGAAGTGAATAAAAGAGAGGAAAGAAAGGCCGGCTTAAGGCAGAGGCCTTTCAAGTCCCAGCGAGCTGGATTCAAGAGTGCGGCATGTGGGATGGGCGTTCTGCTTCTCTTTAAAGAGCACGGATGTATCCACACCATGTGACATGAATGAAACGAGGAGTTTTCAGGGCTGCCAAACCTCTCCATTAAGCTTTTGCAGGAGGCAAAGGCACTGTCAGTAGTGGACACACACGGAAGTGTAGTGGCTTGAATGTTTTTGTCCCCGCCAGATTCGCATGTTGGAATCCTAATGCCCAATGTGATGGTTATTAGGAGAGGGGGCCTTTGAAGTAGTTAGGTCATGAGGGTGGCTGCTGCTGCTGCTGCTAAGTCGCTTCAGTCGTGTCCAACTCTGTGCAACCCCATAGATGGCAGCCCACCAGGCTCCCCAGTCCCTGGGATTCTCCAGGCAAGAACACTGGGGTGGGTTGCCATTGGTTTCTCCAATGCATGAAAGTGAAAAGTGAAAGGGAAGTCGTTCACTTGTGTCCGACTCTTCGCAACGCCATGGACCGCAGCCCACCAGGCTCCTCTGTCCATGGGATTCTCCAGGCAAGAACACTGGAGTGGGATGCCATTAGCCTTCATGAATAGGGTTAGTGCCCTTATGGAAGAGGCTCCAAAGACCCCTCACCCCTTCTGCCTTGTGAGGATACAAGATGCCTGTGACCCAGGAGGGGCCCCTCATCTGGCCACACTGGCACCCTGATCTCAGACCTCCAGAATGCTGAGTGATCAACCAGTGTTGTTTATAAGCCTCCCAGGCTATGGCATTACGTTCTGACTGCCCAAATGGACTAAAATACGGTTGAATGAATTTTCATATAAAACTGCTCCTAAGCATAACTCTTCATGGCTAGATCATATTTTATCCTTATTGGTGTGGTGCCAGTGGAGAATCTGACTTGAATATTTTCCCAGTTCACTCATCACATGTCTCGCAACTACTTATTGAATAACCTTTGCATGTGTGTGTGCTAGGTTGCTTCAGTTATGCTGATTCTTTTGTGATGCCGTGGAGTGTAACCCACCAGGCTTCTCTGTCCGTGGGATCCTCAAGGCAAGAACACTGGAGTGGGTTGCTATGCCTTCCTCCAGGGGATCTTCCCAACCCAGGGACTGAAGCTGTATCTCCTGTGGCTCCTGCGTTGCAGACAGATTCTTTACCACTGAGCACTGGGGAAGCCCTGAATAACCGTTGCTTCCTCTTAAGTCTCAAGCATCTCCCTGACTGTATATTAAATCCTTATGTGCAGTAAGCGAAGGGCAGGGTACAGGGGCCAGCGTTCTGCAGGCACACATGGTTTGACCGCGTGCAACTCGAATCCCTGCTCTGCCAGTTTATTTGCTAGGGTTGACCCTGGGCAAATCACTTAACCTTTTTGAGCCTGTGTGTCCTATTTATAAAACCAAAATATGCAAACATGCCACTGGTACAGTGCCTGGCACAGGGTGAAGCTCAAGCAAAGGAAGTTATTCATCATCTTCACTACTCTCTTGGAATCCACATCCCCATCCTAAGGATGGGTTTTGTTAACATGTCTGTTTGCCACTGGTATTGTCACCTGGAACAGTGAAGCCATCGCTCTTGGGGAGTAAATTCTGGTGGAGAGAGAGCCAAGGAAGCTGTTGAAAAGAAATTCAACCATATTCAGTATTTTAAAATTTTGTAAAAGTAATATATTTTGTAAAAAAATATATATTTTTTCTGTATTTTGAAAGAAAGCAATGCTGGACACAATCTTGTTGGGTGTGAATATAGAGAAAAATTGAGATTTTAATTGGGAAGGGTGCTCTCTGTCAGGGGAACAGAATCAAGGAGGAATGTTGTGTCATTATTAGTAGAACCTTAAAGTGTTTGAGAGGAGATGATTTAAAATAATGAGTTTCCAGAGCCAGAAGGAATCTGAAAGATGCCCCGAGGACTCTAACCTTTCTCTCCACTTGGGGCCATTTATCATGCCTCTTCCCAGTAGCTTATTTCCTCCAGGGAAAGAAGGTTTGTCCAGGCCCACTCTGTGGCCAGACCCAGGAAGCCCTGACTTTACTAATCCAGGAAGGGAAACATGCCACCATCATCAAAAGTTGACAGAGTTCAAATAAGATGGAGACAGACTTGCCCATCACAAAATGTTTGTATAAGACCACTTTTGATAGCGTGATGGGGACATGAACCAGAATGGAATGGTAGGGGGAGATGGTGAAGCGAGGAGTCACTGATAGTGTAGATGTCTGCAAATGCTGGTGAGAGACAGAGAAGTAGCGAGGGGTGTACGGAAGGAGGGCCGGGTCATTTACTGGAGGTGAGACAAGCAAACGTACATAAATGCGAGTGGGGATGAGCCAGCTGCGTGGTGGCGCGACCAGGCGCTGGTCTGAGCCAGCCTGCTGGGTTCAAACCGTGGCACTGCTGCTTGGGGGTTGTGTGGCCCCGGGCAGGATTCCCCCCTTTCTGTGCCTCTGTTTGTTCTCATGGAGAAATGCTTCATCGTTTCTGCATCTCAGGCTACTGTGAGGCTTACATGAACTAATACAGAATTTGCAGAATGGAGTCCAACATGTACAAAGACCAAGATAAAGACCAGAATTATTAGGCAGCTGAAAGGAAGCTGTAAAAAGATGAGGAAGAGAGAAGGAATAGTTGATAGAGTAATAATCATGGAAGACTGGAAGGGATGCAATTCAGAGCACAGGTGGAGGTATCGGGTTTGGGGAAGAGGACAGCTGCCTTCTCTGTTGTAACAAAGGATGGGAGGAGGCAGCTTCCTTCTATTTGTGAACATTCGCAGACCTTTCATGATGTCCAGGCACTAGAGGCATAGCAGTCAGCGAGACAGGCTCAGTGCTTCTGGCATGGAGCTTGCAGTCCTATGGCAGAGGAAGACCATGCGCGTGATACATGATATAGGGATGAAAGTGTTAGTCACTCAGTCATGTCAGCTCTCTGCAACAGTATGGACTGTAGCGCACCAGGCTCCTTTGTCCAAGGAATTCTCCAGGCAAGAATACTAGACTGGGGAGTCATTCCCTTCTCCTCGGGATCTTCCTGACCCAGGGATCGAAATTGGGTCTCCCGCATTGCAGGCAGATTCTTTACTCTCTGAGCCATCAAGGAAACAGTCATTTGTGGATGTGAAAGCTGGACCATAAAGAAGGCTGAGCACTGAAGAATTGATTCTTTTGAACTGCGGTGCTGGAGAAGACTCTTGAGAGTCCCTTGGACTGCAAGGAGATCCAACCAGTCAATCCTAAAGAATATCAAACCTGAATATTCACTGGAAGGACTGAGGCTGAAGCTCCAATACTTCAGCCACCTGATGCAAAGAACCAACTCATTGGGAAAGACCCTGATGCTGGGAAAGATTGAAGGCAAGAGGAGAAGCAGATGACAGAGGATGAGATGGTTGGATGGCATCATCAACTCAATGGACATGAGTTTGAGAAAACTCTGGGAGATAGTGAAGGACAGGGAGGCCTGGCATGCTGCAGTTCATGGGGTCACAAAGAGCTGGACACGACTGAGCGGCTGAACAAGTGATGTAAAGAGAAAGAGAGATGGGAGAGAGGAGGACCTCCATGGAGGAGGACAGCAGGTGCAGTGTTGAATGGGACGGACAGGGAAGACCACTCTGAGAAGGTCCAATTTGATCAAGACTTGAAAAAAGAGGAAAGGGAGGAGGGAGCCATGGAGGATCTGCTGGAAAAACTTTCCATGGAGGAGGACAGCCAGTGCAAAGGCCCTGGGTGAGGAGCCTGCTTGGCAGCTGTGGGTAGGTGGGTAGTGGGGGTGGGAGTGAGGTGGGGTTTCCCTTTTTCCTCCCCGAGCCATGCTACCGGAGGGGCTGAACCCTTTTCTCTCCAGAGGAGGAGTGGTCTCGGCCTTCTTGGCTCATTTATCCATCCAGTAGTCATCTTCTCCAGTGTTCTTGCCTGGAGACTCCCAGGGGTGGGGGAGCCTGGTGGCCTGCCGTCTATGGGGTCACACAGAGTCAGACACGACTGAAGCAACTTAGCGGCGGCAGCAGCAGCAGTCATCTTCAGAAGCACTCTGAATCTGCAGGAGACACGTGACCTCCCCCGCTCCATGGCAATACAGAGATGAGCAGGACCTTTTCCCAGGCTTGCCCCCAGCCTAGGCGGTGAAGCCACATGCTAGGTGAAGCTGCCGTGGTAGCTGAGTACAAGGAAAACCTTGCTATAGGTGTGACCACGATACCAGGACAGGTTAAGGGACACTGACTCACTGTAGAGCAGTCTTCAGAATGGGTGGGAGGGACAAGGGACTCACAAAAGGCTCCACAGCCAAGAATTACTTACTGGAGATCCCCTGGAGAAGGAAATGGCAACCCACTCCAGTATTCTTGCCTGGAACATCCCATGGATAGAGGAGCCTGGCAGGCTACAGTTCACGGGGTCACAAAAGAGTAAGACATAACTTAGGGACTAAATAACAACAAATTACTGAAGAAATCTTCCTTAATGATAGCTTTCACCAGCTCCAACTGCATACATAGATACGTATCCAACTCAACCAGCTACCTAGATATGTATCACCTCTGAGCTGTAACTGCCTTGGTCTCTAGGGTTTTGAATGATCTGGATTTGTGATGCAGCATTCTCTTAAAAATCTTTGTATTATAAAGTCTGTCTTCTTTATAAGACGAGTATAAATTGGAGGAGGGCCATTCCCACATGAACTGGTCATCTCAATTCATGCATCCTTTCCTGCCTCAGTTGTTGACTTGGTTTATTCCGTGAGTGTTCTGGTCTGGAAGACAAATTCTCTGGTATCTCTTCTGGTTGTTGGTGACAGTTTCATGATGAGTAAGAGGAAAGATCAGGAGTAAGCGTTAGGGAAATGCTTGGCATCCCAGTGGCTTGTTTATTTTTCTGATGTGCAGATGACTAGCATAAGAGACTGGGGAAATTGGCTGAAATCAAAGCCTTCAGTTCTCACGGATGTTTTCTGAGGTTGAGCAGAGGGGAGAACCAAGAGTAAGCTGGTATCTTTTTGTTCCAGCTGATGGAGGCTGATTCACAAACAAAAGTTTGCTGAAATCACATCCAGCGGATACATCAAACCATGTTAAGCATGAAGGGAGAGGGGATGGCAGAAGGAGCTGAGTGTTCGGGAGGAGGGTGTAAGAAGACAGAAGCCTGTGAGCTTGCTGACATGACATCCCACTGGCACTTAAAACACCCAGTAACCAGAGATCTCAGTCATCATGGAAACACCATTGTCAAGGATACCACTGGTCTCTTCAGAGCTCTGTGCCCAGTGGTGTTTCAGTATCTGTGAGGTCCAAGGGCTCTGCGGCAATGATCAGACCTGCTGAGCAGCAAAAGGCCTCTCAGGGACTGTTGAGTGAGACTGTTAGACCTGAGAAGCCGGCAGTGGAGTGGATGGACCTGGAGGAGGGTAACCACATTGGTGCCAGACACAAGTGGCCCTGGGAATAAACCTAAATTTGGTGCAAGCATCATACTGTCAGCAGCGTCCTTTGCTGCCTGTAAGGCTGAAGAGGAGGGGACAACAGCGGAGGAGATGGTTGGATGGCATCCCCGACTCAATGGACATGAAGAGGAGGGGACAACAGAGGAGGAGATGGTTGGATGGCATCCCCGACTCAATGGACATGAAGAGGAGGGGACGACAGCAGAGGAGATGGTTGGATGGCATCCCCGACTCAGTGGACATGAAGAGAAGGTGACAACAGAGGAGGAGATGGTTGGATGGCATCACCAACTCAATGGACATGAATTTGAGCAAACTCAGAGATAGTGAAGGACAGGGAAGCCTGGCGTGCACAGTCCATGGGGTTGCAAAGAGTCAGACACGACTGAG
This sequence comes from Neotragus pygmaeus, assembly GCA_006410875.1. Taxonomy (NCBI): domain Eukaryota; kingdom Metazoa; phylum Chordata; class Mammalia; order Artiodactyla; family Bovidae; genus Neotragus; species Neotragus pygmaeus. The sequence continues at coordinate 1,556 of SJYV01044791.1, read as the reverse complement.
TGACTGAACAACAACAAGGCTGAAGCTGCTGAGAGGGAGCCCCTGTACCATCATATGGGATCCTGGCTGGCAGTCCAAAAGTGCCTGGCCTGTTCCAGCTTTCACCGTGATCCACATAAGGAGCTGGCAGTGCAGGAGTTTGTGGTCCTCGCTGTTGGAGCTGTGACTTCAGGAAAGCCTTCCTCTGGCAGTAGAAGCCTACCTCCACCAGAAGGATGTCATCAGGAGACATATGGCAAAGATGCTATGTGGAGGGGCATTTTGCTCCTAACATCCTAGAGAAGACTATTCAGGAAATCAGTCCTGAATATTCATTGGAAGGACTTATGCTGAAGCTGAAACTCCAATACTTGGGCTACCTGTACCTTACAAAGAACTGACTCATAGAAAAGACCCTGATGGTGGGAAATATTGAAGGTGGGAGGAGAAGGAGACGACAGAGAATGAGATGGTTAGATGGCATCACCGATTCGATGGACATGTGTTTGAGTAAGCTCCAGGAGTTGGTGACACAGGGAAGCCTGGAGTGCTGCAGTCCATGGGATTGCAAAAAGTCAGACATGACTGAGCAACTGGACTGAACTGATCCCAGAGAGCAAGTTAGGAAAGCATAGCTCACAGGTCAAATCTGGGCAGCTACCTGTTATCATGTGCCTCTCGAGTCAAGATGATTTGACTTTTTCTAAAAACAAGTACTTATTTATTTATATATTTGGCTGTCCTAGGCCCCAGCCGCTGCATATGGGATCCTCAATCTTCATTGCAGCATGTGGGATCCCCAGCCGTGGGATTTTTTAGCTGTGGGGATCTTTAGTTGCATGAGGGGTCCCAACCAGGGATCAAATCCAGGCCCCCACCCCCACACTGAGAGTGCGGAGTTCCAGCCCCTGAACCACCAGGGAAGTCCCTGCATTTTTAAAAGGTTGCAAAAAGTCAAAATAAGGATAACATCAATATCAAGTTCTTTATGATATGTCATGCGCTGTTCTACATCTCTGCATTTATTATCTCGTTTAATCTCTACAGTCACTCCATGAACAAACGAAAGCCTGGAGCAGTAGTCAGAGATCACACAGCTAATGATTAGTTCAGTTAGAATGCAGACCCTGGGAGTATTATCTCAGAGCTTGTACCCTTAACTTGCTTCCCCTTATGACAAGTTCTCCAGCACTGTTGGGGTGGATAGAGTGTAATTCTAGGAGAGAGATTCAGGTAACACAGTCTGGCAAGTTCACCAGAAAGAAGCAAGGGGACAGAGTTCCTGTTGGGAGGGATGAAAAAATCCTAGAGATGGTGATGGCTGCACGATCTTGTGAACAGACTGGATGCCCCTGAATTGTACACTTAAAAAGGACAAAATGGACATTTTGTGTTATGCATATTTTTCCACAAAAAGACTTTGACTGTGTGGATCACAACCAACTGTGGAAAATTCTTAAAGAGATGAGAATACCAGGCCACCTTACCTATCTCCAGAGAAACCTGTATGCAGGCCAAGAAGCAAGAGTTAGAAGTAGGCATGGAACAACAGACTGGTTCAAAACTGGGAGAGGAGT
>SJYV01044784.1:10199-25338 GCA_006410875.1 Neotragus pygmaeus | reverse complement strand
TGTTTCTCAAAGAGAGCGCGAGCCTGCTGCAGGGAGCCTGGTTAACAGAGAGGTGCTGGACCTTCCCATTCACGGTGGCTTTCCTTCGAGACCACAATTCCAGAAGACTTTTCTCTGCCCGTGTCTGAGCACGATGAGGTAGCTGAACTGGCCCATTCAGGCCAGACCTGGGGTTCCTCTAAAGCTGTGCCATCCAAACTGTAGGCACTAGCAGCATGTGATAACTGAGCACCTCAAATGTGGGCAGTGTGACCAAGGGGATAAACACTTAACTTCATTTTAATTAATTTAAATCTAAGTAGCTCCAAGTGGCTGCTGTCTACCAGACTGGATGGTACAGATACAGGACATTTCTGCTACAGCGGAAAGTTGTACTAAACTGCACTGCCCTTAAAAGACACGGCTTCTCAGGTGACTCAGTGGCAAAGAATCCAGCTGCCAATGTAGGAGATGCCGGTCGGGAAGACCCCCTGGAGAAGCAAATGGCAGCCCACTCCAGTATTCTTGTCTGGGAAATCCCTTAGGAAGAGACGAGGCTGGCGGGCTACAGTCCATGGGGTCGCAAAGGAGAATCAGACATGACTTAACAACTAAACGGCAGCAACAGGAAAGACAACTTCTGCCTGAAGAGACCATCCGACTGCAATCTGCACAGATCGAGAAGAAGCATGAGAAAGACTGACCTGAGAGGCACCTCCCTTTCAGAGAGTCATCTCAGGAGACCCTGCAGACGCAGGGAAGACTGTGGGAGGTGAAGCGAGGTGGGTGACCCGCAGGAAGGGGGCAGGCACGGAGCGCACGTGACTCAGAGCCACTCTGCCTCTCTGGGGCTGGCTGCAGAGAAGAAAGGGCGTCTCAGGGAGGGAAAAGTGGCAAACCGAGGTCAGAATGGGGTGGAGTGGGCAGGGTTTTATGTGGCTCCTGAGAGAGACGGGAAACTAGGGCCCAGAGGCGGCAAAGGTCTCGTGGTAAGACCAGGTAGGCATTGGTGACGTTTGTTTCTTCACCAGTTTCTCCTATGCTCTTCTTTCTCCTTGATCGTCTGACTCTAAACTCCTCACGAAAAATCTTTATCAGCCCTCATTTGCCTCCACTCTCCAGTCACCAGGGAGAAACACAGACCTGCAATAAGTATTTTATTTCTTTTATGTATTAGACTTTTACGCTCACTAGTCTTCATGCAGTTTAACATTAAAAATTTTCTCAAAAAGAGTTAATGGAGAGATTGAAATTGACATATATACACACCACCATGTGTAAAACAGCTGGTGGGAAGCTGCTGTGTAGCAGAGGGAGCTCAGCTCGGTGCTCTGGGATGACCTAGAGGGGTGGGACGCCCGGGCAGGGAGACCCAAGTGGGAAGGGACATATGTGTACATACAGCTGACTCACTTTGTTGTATAGCAGAAACCAACACACCATTGTAAAGTGATTACACTCCAATGAACAAAAAAGAAGAGCTAACTGTCCCTTAAACAGGTATTGTGACCCTCCATTAACCTTCTTTCATTGGGTCACAGAGTCAGTGATGAGACGATGTTACCCTTTTTACCTTTTATCAGCGGCATTTTCGCAGGGAAATGTTGGCTAACATTAGCTTTCTTGTATAAAATAAAAAAATCTCTTGCAAAATCAAGTACACTTATAAAATATGGATATACAATCTCACTTACTGTAAAGCTATAGTCAACACAAAGGTCTTCTCTTAAAACAGTATACCTTAGGAGCTACCTGCAAACTAATATCTGTTCTGTTATTTACTAGTCATTAGCCTGAATTGGTACCTAAACCATAACATAAGAAAATAAAAGATTCACATCAACAGCTTTAAACTCCATAGCCTCAATTCCCAGATATGCTCTTATTAGTTAGTTTTATGAATTTCTCTTCAAAATGTGTAGAATTAATGCATTCAACTAAAAAGGCAGCTAAGAATTCATACAGAACGTAAAGACTACAAACTTCAGAAACACAGATGTTCTACCAAATTCTCACTTGCTTACTTCCAGCTAAATTCATCACTGAGGTTTAAAAAGATTTTCTAAACTGTCAAGGATAAAAAAAAAAATGGTAGTATACATTCACATCTGGCTCTGTCACCATCTAGGCGATTATAGACATTAAACATCTGGGCAGGGAGAGGATCTGTTTGGGAGATTTTTGGCTACCATGACAACTGAGGGTAGTCTCTGCTCATCTGCAGAGACTTTTATTTCACTGCAGGCCTTTCATTTTTATTCAAAAAGCCCACAGTAGGCACCATTTTAAACCAGTGATCATCATGGTAACTAATACTTACATGTAGGAAGTCAGTTCCTAGAGCATATCTCTTATCCCTGTTCTTGTTTATTACTACGAACAAATTCTTTCTAGTCGCAGTCACGCAGAGAAATTAGTCTGGGGGCTTCCCTGGTGGTTTAGATGGGTTTTCCAGGTGGAGTCAGTGGTAAAGTACCTGTCTGCCAATGCAGAAGACATATGAGACGTGAGCTCAATCCATGGATGGGGAAGATCCCTTGGAGAGGGGCATGGCAAATCACTCCAGCATTCTCGCCTGGAGAATCCCATGGACAGAGGAACCTGGCAGACTACAGTCCATAGGGTCAAAAAGAGGTGGACAGGACTGAAGTGACTTAGCATGCATGCATGCTGGCAGCTTAGTGGTTAAGAATCCACCTTGCCATGCAAGGCATGTGGGTTTGATCCCTGACCAGGGAACGAAGATCCCACATGCAGCGGAGCAACTGAGTCCAAAGCGCTGCAACTGGAGAGTCTGTGAGACACAACAAAGATTCTGTGTGCTACAACTAAGGCCCAATTCAGCCAAATAAGTAATAAATGGACAAAATACACAGAGCATGTGGGTAGACATGCTTTCCAAAGACCTACAGATGACCAGATGCTTGAAAAAATGAACATCAACAAACATCAGGGGATGCAAATCAAAACCACAACGAGGTATCACCTCACACCTGTCAAAATGGGTATTATGAAGCAACAGTTAACAAGTCTTTCGGAGAAGACGTGGAGAAAAGCGAACACTTCAATACACCAGACTGCTGGTTATACACAGCTCCCAATCACTCTGGTGTCCTAAAATTAGCCAGGCTTGGAAAATGCTAAAAATTAGGCCTCTTTACTCCCCGAGAGTCAAATAACTAGCATAGCACTTTCCTCCTAAAAATATGTATCACCCTCCCCACAAGAAAATATGCTTCATGAAAGCATGTTTAGACAAAAGCAAATAGCCTCTGCCTATTTTAGTCATATGTTTTCCACACGCCCTACAGTGCCTGCGTGGCTGCCCCATGCTATGTCTGCTTCGCTCGCATCTGACTCTGTGTGACCCCAAGGCCTGCAGCCCGCCAGGCTCCTCATTTCCCAGCAAGAATACTGGAGTGTTGCCATTGCCTTCTCCAGGGATCTTCTGGATCCAGGGATCGAATCCTGAGTCTCTCACATCTCCTGCACTGGCAGACAGGTTCTTTATCACCAGTGCCACCTGGTGCCTATCGGGCTTGGAGAATATTTGTTGAATGAATTAATATTCTGACGTGTCTCCTATACTCAAGCAAACTGAAGGAGCCAAAACTCTAATCCTCCATTTCAGAATGAGTGTAAGCACATCCTATGGTTCAGACAGCCTGGCCCTTTCCCTGGCCTACTTCATCTGCTCACAGAGGGGTCTCTCTGCTGGCATGGTTTGTGACCAGCAGGTGCAAGGCCTGCCACAAACCTCAGTCTCTGGAAATATCTCCAACCAAAGAAGGGCAAACAGTAAATCTGCAAAAAAAAAAAAAAACAACCATGATATGGCCATTTTTCACTTTTACCATAACTTGTTAAAAAACAAAAAGTAAAAGTTAAACTATAGGCAATATGGGGTGCTATGTATAAAGCTAGAGAAAAAGGTCTGGGCTCCTTTAAAATATATTATTTAGAATGTGAAACCACTTTCTTCTGAAAGCTTTACTCCTGCTTCTCTTTAAAATATGTATTATTTATTTATTAGTTGGCTGTGTTGAGTCTCAGCTGTGCTACGCGGGATTTTGACAGGTGTGAGGTGGTACCTCGTTGTGGTTCTGATTTGCATCCCCTGATGTTTGTTGACATTCAGCATTTTCTCATGGGTTTGGTCATCTGCAGGTCTAGTTGTGGTTAAGCGAGCTCAGTGGCTCTGCCACACATGGGACCTTAGTTCTCCAACCAGGACCTGAACCTGTGTCCCCTGCACGGCAAGGCAGATTCTTAACCACTGGCCTGCCAGAAAGTCCCAGAATGTGAAACCTCTTTTTTTTTTCTTTCTAAAAATTCAAGAAGTAGTTTAACAGAAGCTTTGAAGTTATTCCTCCACTTACTCTAAGGAGGGTCCTGTGGTGTTTCCACCAAAGAACATGATGACCCTCTGAAAAGTGTTAATGACATCCTAACTAGATTTAAGTGAAAACAGTTGAGTGTTAGTGAGCCTGCTGAAATGCGTGGAGGTGGTCAGAATGCTGTGGGGAAGCTGGTAGAGGCTCTGACAGCTAAAAGACTCACAGCCCTGGGCGAATTGGGCCAAGAGTACTTAGCCTGTAACTTAGTGTGCAGAGAGGCTCATTTTTCATAGATCACACTTCCTAATTTTCCTTATGTAGGAGTTGCCAATATACCCCAAATAACTCGTTTATAACTGCATAACTTACTAGTAAAAAGTTTCTTCTAATTTTCCTTATTTTCAACCATTATCAGTGGGCAGTAAGTTAATTCCTTGGCAGCAATGTTACCAAAAGGCTGGTCTGGCCACAGAGGAACCCTGGGCTGGTACGTGTCTAGGGCTCTCAATCCCCCCAGTGCAATGACACGTCATTTCACACATGTGCTTGCTAGGTTGCCCTAGTTGGACACTGAAGTGACTGAGCACAATCCTAAAAAAAAGTCAGCATGAAAAAAAAACCTAGTTCGGAGTCATGGACCAAAGCTGACTCTGTTACAGCATGAACCACTTGAAGTGCTAGCTGTGATAAGCCATAAAAACTCCTAATAGAACTACTGCTAATAGGCATAACAAAATTCTGAATCCCAGGTTTTATATCAGCTATGATCTCACAGACTCTTACACGCACATGAGTGCTAAGTCCCTTCAGTCATTTTCGACTCTTTGCAACCTATGGACTGCAGCCCACCAGGCTCTGCCCATGGGATTCTCCAGGCAAGTGGGTTGCCCTAACCTTCTCCAGGGGATCTTCCCAACCCAGGGATCAAACCTGCATCTCTTACATCCCCTGCATTGGCAGGCAGGTTCTTTACCACTAGTGCCACCTGAGAAGCCCTATTTCACATGACTTACCAATAATTCAGTAGGATGGACGTGACAATCCTCATGCTATAATTATGAAAACCTACGCCCAAGGAGGTTAAACAGCTTACCGGTTAGGGCAAATACGGACACTCAAGTTCCAGACCACAGACCCAAGAACCTACTGCTCTTTCTACCGCATGATGAAGATTCTACTGGAAGAAAATTTAGTCTCTCTGGAGATGTGCCGGGCCTGGATATCTGAGGACGCCTGAGCCGAGCCTCAGGTAGAGACATCTTATGGACACTTTATAGTCCTGATCCCAGAGTTTTGCTTTTTTTTTTTTTAATTTTTGGCTGTACTGGGTCTTTGTCACTGTATGTGGGCTTTCTCCACTTGCAGTGAGTGGGGGCTATTTTCCAGGTTTCTCATTGTGGTGGCTTTTTGCGGAGCATGGGCTCTAGAGTGCACCGGCTTAGTTGCCCCAAGGCATGTGGGATTTCCCCTGATTCTCAACCATGAAGTCCCAGATCCCTGGTTCTTATCTGCCTAAATCCCATCTTGTGCAGTTCAGGATACTGCACCAAGCTTATGGCTGTTGTTGCTTATCCACTAAGTTGGGTCCGGCGCTTTTGCGATACCTACAGACTGCAGCCCGCCAGGGATCCATAGTCCATGGCATCTTCCAGGCAAGAATACTGGAGGGGGTTGCCGTTTCCTCCTCCAGGGGATCTTGTCAACCCAGGGATCGAACCCACATCTCCTGCATTGGCAGGCAGGTCCTTTACCACTGAGCCACCGGGGAAGCCAAAGGCTTACGGCTAGTGACACCCAAGTCCCTGAGCTGCAGGGGATCTCTCCCAGCTGCCGAGGATGCAGAATGGCAGGGAAGGACTCCTTCATGTGACACCAACTGTACAATATCTTCCTCTGTTAAATGTTCCCGGGGAGAAAGTTTTAGAAACAAATCCTCCGCATCACTAAAGACATTTCGGTAACTGCATCTTTAATACGTGAAAACATCCTCTTATTTTGAGGACTAAAAACGAGTAGGAGTGTGGGAAGAGCGAGATATTATTTCGGGTTGAAACTCTCAATAATAAAAAGACTGACTTTTAAACAACATATTTTTTCCCAAAAAACTTAAATTATGTCTATTCTGTTCAGTGTCACAAATATTTTTTATCTCCTATGCAAAGAACATTGTGCTGGGTGTCAAAAGATAAGAGGATGAATAAGAGATGATTTCTTCCCTTGAGGAATCATTGATCTAACGAAAAGATGGGAATCTTTCTAAGATAGAATTTACATGTGCCTACCTTCTTAAGAATAATATTGTACATCTTTTCCTTGGTGGCTTAGGGCATCATTATAAATATCCGCTGTTGTCCTGGTAACAAGAGTGGGCGCAGCTGTAGTTAGAAATGAGCATACTCTGGCACTAAGGGCTACTGATCACGGGGGTTAACCAAGAGCTTGTCGTCTGCCTTCTGGAACTGGCTGGCTGGCTGGCAAGACAGATATAAGTATCCTTCTGCTCCCTGGTCTTTTCCCGTTCTTCTCATGCTGCATATGAGCCAAAGACATGCTGCGTGACAAATGTGCTTTGAACATGCACACAACTGTCTTAAGTCTTCACTGAGGCTCTCCAGGGCTAAAGTCTTCTGCAGAGCACCCTGTTGAGTCGCCGGAGTTACCCTGAAGGTCACTTCTTATCGCTGAGACTTTCTCTGATGTCCGTGTCAGCCACCCATCTCCCTCCAGTCACTAGAATGTCCACAACGCTGGCACCACCCCTTCAAATCTCTGCCAAGTACCCTGCAACGCTTCACTCTGTCATCCTCCGATGACACTGTGCCTGAGATGCCTAGCAGAGAGTAATCGGAGAGCAGGCGCTAGAGAAAGGCCAGTCTTTGATGTGACCCTCGCCCCGGTCTCGGCATCTTTCACACCATCGGGTGAACTCATACAGATACTGCTCCTCTCTGTGGTCAGCAAACCCACACATCACAACACTGGGAACAAAGTTCGGGCTTCCCCGGCGGCCCTCGTATCTGCCTGCCGATGCAGGAGAAGAAGAGACGTGGGTTCGATCTCTGGGTGGGGAAGGTCCCCTGGAGGAGGGCACGGTGACCCACCCCAGTGTGCTAGCCTGGAGAATCCCACGGACAGAGGAGCCTGGTGGGTTACACCCACAGGGTCACACAGAGTCAGACACTCCTGAAGTGACTTAGCACACACGTGAACACAGTTTTCTTTTCTCCTTCACCCCTGCACAAGACATTCATTATGCTTGCCACAACTCATTTGTAACAGTACAGTCTGATAGCTTAAAAGCTCCTTATTATTTTCATAAATTTTCTCCACTTGGTGGTTCTTTTGAATAAAATAGTCACTTTGGCTTTATTTATATTTTTACAAACACTTTGTATTTCAGTTATAACATAATTCTGGGTCTGAGTCATGTTATCTTGGACGCACAACTCAAGTTTTCTAGAAGCATCACCATCATTCTGAGGCTGCTGCCTCTCACCTAATGATGGCAAACCTATAGATGAAAGGAAAGTCTAAGGCTTGCAACTAAAAGACAAAGCAACTATAAAGTATGGCACATGCAGCATCTGATTATTTCTCTCCATGTAACCTCACACTTGCAATTCAAAAAAAAAAATGGTCTTATCTTCTTTTGTAACATAAAAACAATGTCATGGAATCCTAATTTTATTTTAATCTCCTTGCAGACTCTCATTAAAGCTGTCACATATTATAATTGAATTGAAAAGTGATAACCATTACATTATTGTGGCATAAGAATCAATGTAAGGTGTGTCAGGGCAAATATTAAAATAACTATTATAAATGTAAGAAGAACATGCCTCCACTATACTCTTAGGGGTTCATTTAGGTAAGAATTATTCCTCTCCTTCTTATTCATTCAGACGAGAGCCAGATAAATGACAGTCTCGGATCTAAACTTATCTTTACTAATAGGGTTGTTTTCTCAGAGAATAACTTCTTTATGATTGCCCCAGTTTTGAAAATTTGCACCTCTCGTGAGTATATGAAAATTCTGAGTGTTTCACATCAACCTATTTGAAATTTACATGGCAGGGTTCCAAGCTGGGAATTACAAAGTACTCATCCCTCCCACACAACAACCATCTGCCCTGGTCATCAAGACAGTGTCCAAACACCAAAGTGCTCTTGGCATTTATATACTGTTTTTGTGGTATTTTTCAGGTGGTAAATGAATTCTAGCTTGGTATCTGTTCAAACTGATATTTCTAAAGTATTTACTCAACATTTATTAGCTGGAATTGGGGGAAACTTCTTTTATTAAGAAAAGTGTGTATCTCTTCAAGGTTAGTTAGCAGGCCTAGCTGATGCATTGAATGAATGTATCACTTTCTCTTGCATCGATCTTTTTTCACATTTTTTTTGTCTCATTACTGGCTAAAATTAGTTATTCACACTCNCATTGAATGAATGTATCACTTTCTCTTGCATCGATCTTTTTTCACATTTTTTTTGTCTCATTACTGGCTAAAATTAGTTATTCACACTCATGAAGGCAGCAGTAACCTACATATATTGAGTTACAACATGGATTGCAAAGTTCTTTCGTTTATGTTCATGTTGTCAAAACATTTTTCACTTTTCCCTAGTCCTTTCTTTCAGCTCCATCTTCCTTTCAGTTCAGTTCAGTCGCTCAGTCATGTCCGACTCTTTGCGACCCCATGAATCACAGCACGCCAGGCCTCCCTGTCCATCACTAACTCCCGGAGCTCACTCAGACTCATGTCCATCGAGTCCGTGATGCCATCCAGCCATCTCATCCTCTGTCGTCCCCTTTTCCTCCTGCCCCCAATCCCTCCCAACATCAGAGTCTTTTCCAATGAGTCAACTTCGCATGAGGTGGCCAAAGTACTGGAGTTTCAGCTTTAGCATCATTCCTTCCAAAGAACGATATGTCAAAACCAAGCAAAGCACACAGACAACAAAATAAATGTACAGCATGGTGACAATAATTAGTACTGTAATATATATTTGAAAGCTAAGAAAATAAATCAGAAAAGTTTTCATCACAGAAAGAAAAATTGTAATTGTGTGTGGTGATGGATGTTAACTAGACTCACTGTGGTTGATCATTTTACAATATATATATATACATATATATCAAATCATTATGCTGTGCACCTAAAACTGATATAATGTTAAATGTCAATTTTATCTCAATAAAAGAACATACATTAAAAAAATAAATAAATCACTTATTTCCAGTAAGCAGGCCTATATATAATACTACTCGGTATAAGAATTTCAAGTGACTGAATTTCCAAATTCAGGTGATTACGATAGTGGTGAGGCTTGCTATAACATAGCACAAAATATCCAATATAGTTCAGCAATGCCAACAATTATTATAGTTGTGAAAATATTCAATAGAGACAGCTCAGCAACGGTCAGCCAACCATTCTTATTGTTATCTTGCCCCAACACCCCTGTGAGGAGGTTGGAATAAATTTGTCTTGTCAACTGCCTAAGAGTTACATGTGGAAACCTGGGTTAATACGTAACACATTTCCCACTAACTAATGATCCTCTACCAGGACTGGTGCCTGAAGATTCTGCCTTTCCTTAACTCAGATCCGTTTAGCCAGACACATACTCGTATCCCCGGATCCATCTACCAGATATCAAGAATTACCCTGATACTTGGAAGACTAATTCTCAGTCTAAGCGTTTAAATGTTATATGCTAAATTACGTCGCAGGATCTAAAGCAAGGAACTTGCAAACCTGACTCAGTCACACATCCAGTGCGGCCCTGTCCAGATGTCGGAATGCATCAGTCATTTCGGATTAACTTATAATGAGAGGAATCAAGGCACAACCCATGCAGTCTCAGAGGTCTACTTAGGTGATGACGAAGACCTACGATGCCCCCTGAAGTATGGCTGACTCTCCAGTCTTATTAAGAATATACGTTTCTGACATTTTAAATATCTTAAGTCAGGGATTTGAGCCACTTGGGACAAACAGTGTTGCAGCATATAATTTAGGTTATTTCAACGGAGCCAGTTCAATCTTAAATCACTGTTTCTAACGCATTCTAGCAATGCTTCTTTTGTAAAGCCACTCTGCACAATAGTTACAGCAATCATCGAATGTGATGTAACAACAAATTACATGTAGGGTCTGCAAAACATGTCAACCTCCTGGCGGTTGGGAGCTTTGCCCAGGAGCCTGGGCTCGCCCCTGGGATGGTACTCTTCATCAGTTTCAGCAATGCCACACTGCTTCCCAGCCTACTAATGCACAAGCGTCACAGAGACCCCCTAAGCACTCTCCAAGACACTAATATTACCTTCAGCGTAGACACTTTCTTTCCCTTTTGGCAAGCTCTACATTTTTTTCCAGTCAATCACTATCAACAGTCATCTTCATATATGAATATTAATACTGTATATTAAATAATTCTTGGTAATTTGTTTGGTGGGAAGAACTGAAAAGGGGGGTCACCCTGGTGGCTCAGTGGTAAAGAATCCACCTGCCAAAGCAGGAGATCCAGGTTTAATCCCTGGGTCGGGAAGATCTCCTGGAGAAGGAAATGGCAACCCACTCCATATTCTTGCCTGGGAAATCCCACAGACAGAGAAGCCTAGCCAGCTACGGCCCATGAGATTGCAGAGTTGGACACGACTGAGCAACTGAACACACACACACACAGACACACACACACACAGAGACACACAATCATAAGCAAGCAAGCCAAAGGAAAATCATTTCAACTACGAAAAGCTGACCTCTGAGAAGCAGTCTGGAAGAAGAGATTAATGCCCTAGGCAGGATCATTTCTAATAAGATGGTGGGTATTACATCAAGGAAGGGAAGACAAGAGTATATTTCCCAGTGACCAGCCCATTCAGTGGTAGCAGAACATGTTGGAAATGAGAAAACACAGCCACATCCTGCATGGATGACGTTCATAGCCTTGTGGGTCACTAGGCGAGAGCAGCATATCTGAAGGTTGAGAGAGATCTGGAAGGGAACTGGATCATCACCACAAATAGTTTTAAATGGATAGAAGCAACAGCTTTGCTGCCATCCCAGCTGTCATCAATTACAAAGGGCAGTTTTTTGTTTTTTTGTGTGTTTTTTTGCTAAAGACAAAGGAATAGAATTATAGGTTCTTTCCCAAAGAGTAAAAAGAGAGCAGACTTTATGACTTTTGGAAAGCTTTGACCCAAGAATTCCTATAAGGTGACTTGAAAATTAATGCTTTTTTTTCCCCAAGGGAACTTGTATTAAAAATTGATCTAATAACCAGTTAATTATCATGAATTCTCCTCAGTATTTTTCTCACCAAGACTTTTATGACTCAAAATAAATCAGTAGCATTATGACCTGTGCCTTCCACTAGAGCCCAGGACTTTATTCCATAAATGCTATACCTAAATTTCATTTCCCATCATCCAGCATTCCCTTTGCAAAGAAATATTAAGCCTTACATTTCACAATAAATATTTTTGGGTGATTAAAATTGCACTTAAGGAACATTTCTGAGTGATAATAAAATTTTACCCTAGTTGCCTCAGTTTTTTAAGAAACTGCAAAACCATTTTCCAAGTTGGCTGTATAATTACACATTCCTATCAACAATCGATCAGTGATCTAGTTTCTCTGCTTCCTTGCCAGCATTTGATCTTGTTACCAGTTTTAACTTAGCTATTTAGCTATTGTGATAGATGTATAGTGATTTTGCACTGTGATTTTAATATGCATTGCCATGATGGCTAAGGATACCAACATGTTTTCACAAGCTTATTGGCCACTATATATACCCTTCAATGAAATTCTTCCTGTCTTTTCCCCCATTTTCTAACTAGATTGCTTTTCAGTGTTGACTTTTGGGAGTTCTTTATGCATTCTAGCGTACTAGTTCTTTCACAGATTAATGGTTTGCAAATATTTTCTCCCAGCCTGTAGTGTACATTTTTATTCTCCCAACAGAGTCTTTGGCAGAGCAACACAACTTCATATTAACAAGTTCTGATTATGTTTTCTTTTGTGGATCATGCTTTTGGCATCAAGTTAAAAACTCTTTGTCTGTGCCTACACACCAAATATTTCATCCTATTGTTTCCTAACAGTTTTGTACTTAAGTCCATGATCTATTTGAGTTAACTTCTGTTAAAATAAGGTTCATTTTTCACCTATAAATGTCATATTGCTCCAGCACTGTTTGTTAAAAAAGGTATCCGGAGATATTCCCAGTTCTTGGTATGAAGTGTGATTTTCAATTAAACTCTGAACATTTTTGTATTATGTGCCGAGACACTGGATCTTATTTAAACTTATCTTAACAAGGCTTTCCCTGACAGGGATGACACTACCTCATTATTGCCAAGTGAAAGTAGAAGTCCAGGTTCCCTAATGGGCCTCCACTGACACAGAAGTGCAGAATTTTCTTACATGAATATCCATTTTCACTTGTTGAGCCCTTGTACTTTATTATCTCACACCTTTATTTTCCAGACATTTTTGCCTCATAGTCCTTAAGTGCTACTTCAACAGTAGTGGGAACAGAATATTCCAAGCAGCAATAAAACATCCTTTAAAACAGGAATACAATGAAAACACCCTCCCTCAGTTAAACCTTATTGCCATTAATACGTGGTCCCCAAAACAGGCTTTGCTTATTTTAATTCAAAAGCTGAAGTTCCTCCCTTTCTCTGCAAAGAAGCACATAAACAGAAAAGGATTAACTCCTTGTGGACCTCAATGTGTTACATAAAAGGTTGTGTGTGTGTGTGTGTGTGTGTGTGTGTGTGTGTGTGTAAACATACTTCTGATAATATCTGCTCACTGGAATACTTCAGGGGAAAAAGAAATGCGTACAAATATAACTCAACATAATACCATCTAGCTATAAACTCTTCATACATTTTCTTTGGAATGGTCCACTCTAGTTTCTTCCATGCATTTTTTTTTCTTCTTCTTATACAATGGGCTGATATTATAAACATCATTCGGAACCCTGCTTTATTCACTTAACATTAAATAATGTGTTTTCCCATTTGGTTTAATGGTCTTTAAAAACATGAGTCTTTAATGGCTATAGTAATATTCCACCTTATGAAGGTGCCATAATTTATTTAAACGTTCTTCTATTTGAGGCTATGTTTCTACACTTTTTCTGTTTTTAATGATATTGCAATGCATACCCTTTACCATAAATCTTTGATCTATTTTTTTCTTAGGGCAGACTGCTAGACTTTGGATTACTGGATTGCAGTCACTAGTAACGCCAGGCTCCGTTCCAGAGCAGGAAGTACTGTTGTGGGTCAGGACTTGGCTCCCTCTTGGCCACGGCCCTGAAAGGAGTTTGCAGATTCTGCATCCTTCCAGCAACACAAGGCTGGGGTTCTCTTCAGAGTGCTTGTTTAGGGTGCACCATGTGGCCAGGCAAGCCTGAGGCTCCTCCTGCTCGCACCAAGATCTCCTGGCTTCCTGTGCTCCTTCAAGAAGTTGCTGGCAACCAGGGAAACTGAGTCATGCATGTACTTCCTCTAGTTTACACCCTACCTCTTTTCACCTCTGGAACTGTGAGGGCCAAGGGGAGGGTATGAGTCAGCAGAAAGGTGCTTTTTGCAAGGAGCCTTACTTGTTAATTTATTTCAGGACAAGTAAAAGGGTTACAGTATCAGTCCATTTAAAACAAAATCAGTGACTGCCCTGGTGCTCCAGAGGTTAAGAATTTGCCTGCCAATGCAGGGAACACACCTTTAATCCCCGACCCAGGAAGATGTCACATGCTGGTGGGGGGTGGGGAGAGGGCAACTGAGCCCACGTGGTAAAGCCACTGACCCCATGTGCTGCAACTAACTAGGTCTACTTTAGAGCCTGTGTTCTGCAACAAGAGAAGCCACGCCCACTAGAGAGTAGACCCTGTCACAACTAGAGAAAGTTCATGCCCAGCAACAAATCCAGTGCGGTCAAAAATAAACAAAATTATAAAACAAAACAAATATAAAAGTAAAACTAGGAACACAACATCTATATGTAAGTATTTTTCTATTTACCTATTGCCAAAATTTAGGCCACTAGCTTCATTACGCTATGTGATTGCATTGTATCTCTGATTATACAATGCTCTTGTAAAGCACTTTCAAGCTATTTTATTTTCTTAATAGAATATATAAGTTATTTAATTGTAAAACTGTACAATACCTCCTTATACCCTTTAAAACAAGAATATTTTCCAATGCCGTCAAGACAAACAGGAGTATCTTTACACAAAAGAACTCATCTGTCAACTTACTTTAAAACACCCAATTTCCATCAGCTGTTTGCTCTTCCTAGGAGCAGCCTTAGCAGGGGATAATTTACATTTTATTTATTCATGTTCTTTGCTCATTTTTCTATTGAGGTGTTAGGGTTTCTTTTTCTTATGAATTTAGGAAATTCCTTTAAGTATTGATGATACTAACTCTAGGTCTGTCATGTTTGTTGCAAAACTTTCCCCCAGTTTTCAGAGGCATTTGATTCTGAATATGATTTCAGAAATGTTTAACTTTAGGACATTAAAATATGTCTTTTACTTCAGCATTTTTTCTTTCACACAGTTAGGACACTTTCCCAAGTCCCAAATCACATGCATACTAAGCTATGTTTTCTTCTAGTTTTATTATGATTTTAATATCATTTTTGAGAAATCATTTGATTCTTCATTGATTTTGATATCATTTTTATCATATAATAAATTATTTCACCTACTGGATCTTTTAAAGCCCTTGCAATTGTACCACTATGTTATCTGATGATTCTCACACTGTTTACTGGGGGGGGGGGGGTGTT
>SJYV01044784.1:0-10072 GCA_006410875.1 Neotragus pygmaeus | reverse complement strand
TATACTGAATATTTTGGAAGGCAAATATTCTTTCCTCCACTACCATTTATTTACCTTTTCCTCAAAAATTTAACTAGCCCATCCATTCATTAATCCAAATGAATTTTAGTCAATAGTTTCAATATAAAAATTCTCTTAGATTTTAAGCATAAGATTTAAATTTATGATTATTAACTGATAAGCATGCAAAAAGGCATTTAATTTTACTACTAATCATGCTGCTAAGTTGCTTCAGCCATGTCCGATTCTCTGCGACCCCACAGACGGCAGCCCACGAGGCTCCTGTCTCTGGGATTCTCCAGGCAAGAACACTGGAGTGGGTTGCCATTTCCTTCTCCAATGCAGGAAAGTGAAAAGTGAAAGTGAAGTTGCTCAGTCATGCCCAACTCTTAGCGACCCCATGGACTGCAGCCTACCAGGCTCCTCCATGGGATTTTCCAGGCAAGAGTGCTGGAGTGGGGTGCCACTGCCTTCTCTGCACTACGAATCATAGCACAAGTTATTTGCCATCTAAAGGTAGGTAGAAATTTTAAAGCTCGATAATGTTTGTGGTGGTATAAGTACTGGGGTGGAGAAGGAAATGGCAACCCACTCCAGTACTCCTTGCCTGGAGAATTCCGTGGACAGAGGAGCCTGGTGGGCTGCTGTCCATGGGGTTGCACAGAGTCAAACATGACTGAAGTGATTTAGCATGCATGCATGCATTGGAGAAGGAAATGGCAACCCACTCCAGTATTCTCGCGTGGAGAATCCCAGGGACAGAGGAGCCTATGGGCTGCCATCTATGGGGTCACGCAGAGTTGGACATGACTGAAGCCACCTTAGCAGCAAGTATTGGAGAAATTAGCACTTTCAAAGACCACTGATGACAAAGGAAATTGGTAGTTATTTTAGAGAAGTTTTTCATATCTATGAAAATAAAAAATGTGTGTACCATTTTATCCAACAATCCCCCTTCTAGGACTCTTGTCTCACAAACATTTTTACACATGTACATAAAGATACAAGGCAGGTCACTCACTCACTGCACCATCGTTTGCAATTAGCCCATAATGGAATACGCATTAAAAAAACCGCCTTAGGGGAATGATAAAATATAGAGTGTCCATAGAGTAGAATATTGTACAGCTACTAAACAGAATGAAGCAGATCTATTTGTAATGATCTATATGGAACAAAACCTCTAACTTACAGTAGTCCCCCCTTAACTGCGGCTTTGCTTTCTGAGATTTCAGTTACCCATGGTAAATACAGTCTGAAAATACTAAGTGGAAAATTTCAGAAATAAACGAGTCCTGAGATTGAAGCTGAACGTCATTCTAAGTAGTGAGATGAAATCTCATGCCATCCTCACCTGTCCCACGTGAGATGAGAACCATCCTTTTGACCGGCATATCCCACCTGCCAGTCACTCAGCGGCTGTCTCAGTTATCAGACCAACTGTCTAGATCTCTCAGTGCTTGTATCCAAGTCACCCTTTTTTTTTTTAACTTAATAATGGCCCTCAAGTACAAGAGTAATGATTCTGGCAATTTGGATGTATCAAAGCCAAGCCAGAAAATGCTTCATTTAACTGAAAAGGTGAAAGTCCTTAATAAGGAAAAAAAAAAGAAGAAGTCATACACTGAGGTTGCTAAGACCCACATTAAGAACAAATCTTCTGTCGTGAACCTGTGAAGAAGGAAGAAGAAATCCGTGCTAGTTTTGCTGTTGCATCTCAGCAGCAAAAGTTACAGCCATAAGGCACGATCGAGCATTTACTTAAGATGGAAAAGGCATTAAACATGTACAATAAGATATTTTGAGAAGTCAAAACTACCATGAAGTACCACCTCACACTGGACAGAATGGCCATCATTAGAAAGTCCACAGATGACAAATGCTGGAGAGGGTGTGGACAGAAGGGGTCCCTCCTACATTGTTGGTGGGAAGGCAAGTGGGTGCAGCCATGGTGGAAAACAGTATGGAGATTCCTCAGAAAAAAAAAACAAAAACGGAATGACCACATGATCCAATAATTCCCCTCCTGTGCGTTTATGCAGACAAAACTATCATTCAAAAGGATGTATGCCCCCAGCATTCACTGCAGCCCTGTTCACAAGAGCCAAGACATGTCCATCGGTGGATGAATGGAGAAAGAACATGTGGTACATATATACCATGGAACACTCCTCAGCCATAAGAACAACAACAGGATCTGCAGTGACATGCATGCAACTGGAGATTATCATATTAAGTACGTCAGGAAGAGAAAAGCAAATAACGCATGATATCACTTATATGTGGTATCTAAACCTATGATTCCATGAACCTATCTGTGAAACAGATTGCTGGTCCTGCTATATAGCACAAGGTCCTACTATATAGCACAAAGAACTATAGTCAACATCCTATGATAAACCATACTGGAAAAGAATATTTAAGAAAAGATGGTTTGAGAGACAGACCTATATATTCATACAACTTTCATTACAGTATATTGTCATAATTGTTCTATTTTGTTATTATTATATTTAGTCTCTTACTGGGCCTGATTCATTAAGTAAACTTTATCATAGACATGTATGCATAGGAAAAAACAGTATATATATAGAGTTCAGTATTATCCAAGGTTTCAGGCATCCTTGGGATATCTCCCCCATAGATAAGGGGGACTACCACATACTATTAAATAAAAAATTAGTTTCAGAACAATATGACCAACACAATGCTATTTATACTTAAAACATCCATCTTCATGTGTTGAGAGGTAGCTGTGCTGTGCTAAGCCACTTCAGTCATGTCTGTTTGTGACCCTATGGATCACAGCCCACCACACTCCTCTGTCCATGGGATTCTCCAGGCAAGCATACGGGAGTGGGTTGTCATACCCTCCTCCAGGGGAATCTTCCCCACCCAGGGACTGGACCCAAGTCTCTTATGTCTTCTGCATCGGAGGGTGAGTTCTTTACCACCGGGGCCACCTAGGAAGCCCCTGAGGGTTAGCAGGTGTAAAAATATTGAGAAGGGCAGACACTGAAAGGGGAATTCTGTTTACTTCTGGGGAGTAAGTGAAATTAAGAGAGTAGAAAGGAAGACTAGCAGTTAATCTAAGTATTCTGTACATTATTTATCTGCTATAATGTTGTGTTCACATACAACTTCCATGTTTTAAGTTTAAAAATTTAAAAGCAACACCTAATCACTACTTATCTTTTCCTGGACCACCATTTTGGTTTTCTATGAGTTTATTTTCTCTCTAACTGGAAGAAAGTTATTCATACTTGGAGTTGGCCAACAAATAAAGTGCGGATCCCAGCTGGCCATGCTGCTTGGCTACTAGTTTCGGAACCTCCTCTGGGTTCTATCCTAAGGTCCAAGTTAGCCTGGAAACGTCTGGGGTTTAGCCAGCATTCATTTTGGACTACCCTAAATGACTGGGGTGAGATTTCTTTTTTCCTCATTGCATATTTCTCTACCCTTCCCACCCTGCCACCCCGAGTCCCAGCAAACAAAGAGAAAAGCTACGATCCATGAGACCAATGAACTTTGTCTGCCTCCACATAAAGCAGTCTATCAGTGTGTTCTGTGGGGGAGGGGACCTTACCACCGAATGGATTTTATTCCTCCCCTCCTGCACCACCCACTAAACAAGGAGAGTAAACTTTTGGGAACTGCAGTCTACAAGGACATATAAAACCTTGGTGCAAAGGAGAAACCCTGGTACAGTAAATTTTTTTTTTTTTTTGGCTGGGCCACAGAGCTTGCAGGATCCCATTTCCCCAATCAGGGGTTGAACTGGGGCCCCAGCAGCGAAAGCACCAAGCTCTAACCACTGGACCACCAGGGAACACCCATCTGCTACAGTATTTGAACATGTCAAAAAAAGCACACAGCTCATAGGAGAGCGCACCTCAGACTTTCTTTAGGTACAGAAATCCAGCACTGGCCAACAACTCCCAGTCTCAACTCAGCTCTATCAGCCTAACCATCAGTAGAAATTCCTCCAGGAATCCTGCAAGAGGCTGTCGGTCCTGTTTTCCACTGGTACACTAGATGTCTTTATCCTTTGCTGTGTCACCAGGGGTATTTAAGCGGAAAGCTGGGAGAGGCTGTGTCAGGGCTCATCAGCCAGATGACACTGGAAACGTGGTCTTCTGCAAATAAAACTCAAGCCCCAAATACAACACAACACCATCAATGGACAAAAGGGGCCATAAACACAAAAGGTGTACGTGGACAAACACAACCGTTAAGACCTTTTCTGTATCGCGGTGGTGCAGCCACTACTCACTCATCAATCATGGTGGCTCCCCGGGGCACTAACTCTCCCGGGGACCAAATTCCCATTTACGGTGTATGTGTGCAGAGAAGAGAAAACGTTTCTATGACAGCTGCTCTGAGAGACCAGGACCAAAGGGACAAAAAGGAATGGAAAGCAGCATAACAATACAGGGAGGCTGAAATCTGAGTGGAAAGACAGACGGACAGTGGGGGATAAAAGGGGGATTAATATCCTTGAGGTGATGAGAGAGGACAGAGTCCCAGACAGGGTCCCAGAGAAAAACCCTGTAAACTGTCAGTGGGAAATGGAAGCTCTGCTGGAAAAGATCTTCAGTCTAATTTTTTTCAGACTTAAAACTGGGATTTTGTGCCACCAGGAAACAGTGGGTAAGCAGGAAAGCAAAGGCAATTTATCACAGTGATCATATCCACTGATAAGCATTTCTTTGTTTGAACAAATGCCCACTCTTAAAAACCAAGTCACAGTCGAATTAACAACTTGGCTTCCAGTGATGTTCCCTGTAATAATAATTAAAAAAAAAACCTTCCAAAAATATAAAAAATACTGACTTTTCGATAATTTTTGGTCTTTCAACAGAGATAAACTAAGATGGATATGCTAAGAAGGATATCTGCCACTCTTTAGCTTAAATGTGGAAATGTATGTTCAATCTATATACCTCCTGTGATTTCCACATGAGAGAGGGGAGAATACATTTAGTTATCCAGCATCAGTAAAATATGATGTACATCAGTATTCCTGCTGGACCTCGTCAGCTACCCTAGGGCAATCAGACGGCAAAGGAGGGGCCAGGACTTGCGCTAGACTTGCTGTTGGAGCTAGTTGTGTGTGTGCAGAGTGGACGAAGCATAATGCTGTGACCTCCACTCAGGGCAAAAGAAAACTAGGGATCCAGGGCCACATGCAGTCCTTGGAGGCTGTCCTGCATGGTCGGCAGACTGTCGACAGGGAAGCAGCAAGGCCCTGTGTCCCTGCACTGGCCTTCCCAGCATGGCCACTGATGCAGACAGTGGAGTGAGTTGGGCCTCAATCCTACAAATGACAGAAGAAGAAGAGAGTTCTGATCTCGACCACATTCAAGTCAACTGAGTTCAAGAAATCGGGGCACAGAAGGTTTGCTGTTTACTAGGAAGCCAACCTAGACAGCATATTAAAAAGCAGAGACATTACTTTGTCAGCAAAGGTCCGTCTAGTCAAGGCTATGGTTTTTCCAGTGGTCACGTACGGATGTGAGAGTTGGACCCTAAAGAAAGCTGAGGACCAAAGAATTGATGCTTTTGAATTGTGGTATTGGAGAAGACTCTTGAGAGAGCCTTGGACTGCAAGGAGATCCAACCAGTCCATCCTAAAGGAGATCAATCCTGGGTGTTCATTGGAAGGACTGATGTTGAAGCTGAAACTCCAGTACTTTGGCCCCCTGATGCAAAGAACTGACTCATTTGAAAAGACCCTGATGTGGGAAAGATTGAGGGCAGAAGAAGGGGGTGACAGAGGATGAGATAGTTGGATGGCATTATCGACTCAATGCACATGGGTTTGGGTGGACTCCGGGAGAAGGTGATGGACAGGGAGGCCTGGTGTGCTGCAGTTCATGGGATTCCAAAGAGCTGGACATGACTGAACTGAACTGAAGGCACATCAAGAAGCTGTTGTTGTTCGGCTGCTCAGTCTTGTCCGACGCTTTGTGACCCTATGGACTGCAGTACACCAGGCATCACCAAGGGTTAACATCGAATGGACTGACGATGCCTCAGGGGGACTCGGAACCATGCCCAGGACCACACAAGTGCTGGTGAGACTGCAAATACTACAAAAGCATCTCCTATTTATAGTGAGAGAAGCAGCACATCACATCTCGTTTCAAATGGCAGAATCTCCCCTTGAAGTCTGCGGGTAACAGCCTTCCCAGAATCATAGGACGCTGACTCTGAAAGAGCAGGTGGACCATCGCCTCAGGCTGCCCAAGCTCCAGGGTAACTTGCTGCTCAGCTTTGAGCATCATCACCTAAGATTTGGGGGGCCTGGTTTTTTCATCCCAGCAGTCTCTATGAACACCTCTGGAGACTCTTGAAAGCTCATGAACTTTTGTGATGAGGCTCTTATTAACAAGTAGAATCTTAGCAAAAATGGTCCTATACTGTGGCCTTTTCCTACTAATTCGACACACCTGAAGAGGATAACCAGGGACTTTCCTGATGGTGCGGTGGTGGAGAATCTGCCTTGCGAGCTGAAGAGGTGGGCTCGATCCCTGATCATGGAACTAGGATCCCACATGCCGGGGGGCAACTAAGCCCACGCTACACAACGAGAGAGCCGGTGTCACAACCAGAGATCGTGCACCAGAACGAAAGGCCCCACGTGATGCAAGGAAGAGCCTGTGTGCTGCAACTAAGACCAGACAGTCAAATAAATATTCTTTTAAATCCACTATAAAAAATAAATAAAGGGAATAATCACACTCCGAAACGGGTCAGAGCAGTCTAGCTTCCTTCACTCAAATCCTTGGAAAAGCAGACATGCTAACAAGCCCACCAACAGCGTGTAGGACTGACAATGAAATAAATCACATTCACTACAGGTGAGCGCGGCCTCCCTCACCCCTCTGTGCCCGGCTCTGTCTTTCCAGGGAAGGGCTGGTGTGTTGGGACTGTCTTTGTCCTTCAGAAGCTGGGGGTCTGCGGGTCCTGGCTGCCCTCTGTGGACTGGGGAGCTGAGTGATGTCAGGTTTCATTAGGAGGTAGGAAGGAGAAGGGCTGGTCATGGCCACACATAGGAAGTGGGGTGCGGGCTGGGTATAAGGGCCACAGGTGTCCCCGGCCCAATCCAACCAGGAAGATGCCCCAGCAAGACCCCAGGCTTCTAGTATAGCAAGCCCTTGGAAGCAGCTTGTGGCAGGAGGCACCCCCTGTGTCTTGGCACAAACCTTAAATCATGCACCCTCGCTCTACTCATCTCTAGCTCAAGCACACCTTTCAAACTGCTCATCGCACAATACTCTGCCTAACCTGTTAGAACTGAAGACTAAGTAATTAGCAGATGACCTGATAGCTTCCCTAGCTTCCCCTTCAGTAATCTCATGAATAAACTGTGAACAAGGTTAGCATCTCGGGAAGGATCACAAGAACTCAGCAAGCTTGCATGCAGTAAGCAGTGGAAATGACACTGACCCCCCCATCTCCATGATTAAATGGGATGACTTCCCTTTTCCCTTTAAAAACTTTCATAGCTGAGCAGCATCTTTGGAACCGATTTTTGCAGGACAATGAGGCTACCATCTGCCCAGACTGCTGGCATTCTGATTAAAGGCAACTTTCCCTTGCCAGCAACTGCCCCTCTCTCGAGTACTGATTTGAGTTGTGACCGAGTTCAGTAATACTTCCAGTTCTCCAGGGAAGGCTGCCTTCAGATGAGCCCTACTCCAAGCATAAGTGAGGAGCTAACATCCAGAGCTCCTCCCAGGCCCACAGTGGCCTGGACAGCTATTAGGACATGGGGATCTCCCAGGTCTGACTCATCTTGGCACCAGATGAGGAAGACTGGAAAGAAAAGGACTGGAGGAGAGAAAAAAAAGAAAACTTTTCTATGACTCTAACTTTATGGAGAATAGCGTAAGCTTTCTATGGGGGCTGCATGGAAATTCCAGGGGACTCAGCTCACAAGGTCTCCTCTTTTATAGAATTCCAGTCTGGGCACCATCCCCATGTGAGCATTAAAAGTACTCAGAACCAACTTTCCAAGAGCTCCAAGTATTGCACACATGCATTTGTTTTTATTAATCTGCTACATTTTTACAAAATTCCTTGTAATTTGGTTAGAAATGAACAAACCAGGGTTAAACGCTTACATCTTTTTCAACTACTGAAGCACAATTGAAAGAGAACAGACAATCTACCACAGGTAATACAGAAAGTTAAGGAGGATGCTCAGAAAAATCAGTCCCAAAAGGAGAAAAAGAAGATCACTAGCACAAGTCTATACAGGCAAAGCTTTGGTTTTTCCAGCAGTCATGTACAGATGTGAGAGTGGGAGCATAAAGAAGGCTGAGCACCAAAGAATTGATGCCTTCAAACTGTGGTGCTGGAGAAGACTCTTGAAGAGTCCCTTGGACAGCAAGGAGATCAGACCAGTCAATCCTAAAGGAAATCAACCCTGAATATTCATTGGAAGGACTGATACTGAAGCTCCAATCCTTCGACCACCAGATACGAAGAAACGACACACAGGAAAAGACCCTGAGGCTAGGAAAGACTGAGGGCAAAAGGAGAAGGGGGCAGCAGAGGATGAGACTGTTAGAAAGCATCACCGACTCAATGGACAGGAACTTGAGCAAACTCCGGGAGATAATGGAGGACAGAGGAGCCTGGCACGCTGCAATCCACGAGGTCAGAGAGCCAGACATGACTTAGAGACTGAACAACAAGAAGACAGGCCCTTACCCCAGTGAAGCCTCGCAGCCTACGGAGAGCCAGCAGAGGCCAGGCCCACCCGTACCCCTCCCTAGTCGCAGACAGATACTCACGAAGCGGGAGGTGAATTCAGAGCATGCACAGGGTAGGTTTCTCTGATCTCAGAGGGTAGCTGCCACATTCGGATTCAAATCCTTTAAGAACGGCCCTCATAGGGACTTACCTGGTGGTCCAGTGGTCGAGGGTCCACCTGCCAGTGTCGGGGACATCTGTCTGATTCCTAGTCCGGGAAGATCGCATATGCCTCAGAGTGGCTGTGCCAGCGGACCACAACTACTAAAGCCCAGCACCCTAGAGCCTATACCCTTGACCGCGATGAGGAGCCCGCGCCCTGCAGCTAGGGAGCAGCCCCTGCGTGCCAAAGCTAGAGGAGGCCCATGAGCAGCAACAAAACCCAGCGCGGCCAGAAACACACAAATGATAAAATAAAAATGATTAAAGAAACGGACAAAAAGCATGGCATTCATAAACGCTGAGCGTCTCTGCTTTATCCACAGAGATTTCCAAAACACTCACCTCCTGTCTCTCTCCACTTTTAAGAACAGCCTTTCCCAACATGCAAATAGAACTGTAAAGGGGCGGGATGCTGTGGGGCCTTCGGGGGCAAAACCTCCCCCATCTCTGAAGTTCCCAGACAACCTTATCTGACGCACATTTCCTGAGTTGTTTTATAGATCCTAACATCTCCATCCGAGAGAAGACTAACGTGATGGTTGTGAGCACACAGCCCCCAGAGGGCCGGATACTGCTCTGTTATCCCACCATCGACCAATCAGAGAACCGTGCTCCAGCTGATCACATAACCCTGCCGCCTGACTCCACTTCCTCACTCTTGTCTTTAAAAATTCTTTGCTGAAACCCACCAGGGAGTTCAGGGGTATTTTGAGCATTAGCTTCCTGGACTCCTTGTCTGCTGCTTCATAATAAACCCTGCACTTTCCCTCACCACAAGCCAGAGGCAGCAGATAGGCAAGTGGACCCCATGTTTGGTTTAGAAGCATAATGAGTTACTCACCATTTCCTCAACCAGTTAAGTTTGCAAATGGCAGGCACGTTTCACCTTTGTCCTACCAGGATTTCTCAAGGTTGAGAACAGGGGTTTAGTTTGAAACTCTTCATTACAAAACTCACCTCATCTGGCAAAGGGGAAAATCCCAATCACCACATTCTTTGCTGAGTGTCACTAGAGGAAGCCAGAGAGAGACAAGGACCAGGAGAAAGGGTCAAAGAGCAAGTCTTTAGCTTCTGAAAGCACAGGCCACTCTGTCCAACTCCCCAAATCAGAGCTTGCTGTATTCAGTTCAGCCCTGCTGCTACTGCT
>SJYV01044776.1:0-11405 GCA_006410875.1 Neotragus pygmaeus | reverse complement strand
GATGGATAGTGTCCAAATATTGAGGAGACCTAAGAAGTAAGCTAACAGGAACAAGAGAGAGAGAGAGAGCAAGAAGATATAAGCTGATGTGGACAAGAGCAATGTAAATACACAAACCCCAACTGGCAATTTCTGCTGAGTATTACAGTAAAAATGCTTATACATTTTCTGATTTTTGCTTTTTAAACCTGACTCTGTCTTCTCCTGTTCCCCCCATTCTGGACATGCTTCTGCAACAATGGGAAATTTAAGCCAAACAAGCCCAGATCCAGACCAAGAAACACTCAGCACAGCCCTACCCACGAAACACAATAAAAGCCCTGCCAGGCTCTTCCCTGCCCTCTCTTAAATGTTTCATCCCAACTTGGGAGGCCTGTCTGGTTATTCCCAGAGAGTCTGGTCCTATGTTTACAAGCCTTTCACCTACACCTTGACATGTTCCCATCATCACTATCTACACAGGCACCAAACTTCCAGCCCAAGTCCACCCTGCTGATGCAGAGTGACTATGAAACATATGTTCCAAAATATATTTGAATTTAGACCAAAAGCTATTTCTTTGTTTGATGCAAGACAATAATAGCCACTTCCTTAAAGAAAGACTGCCTCCATCTTCATTGGACAGAGTGTTCTTAACCCACTTAGCCAAAACCGAAGCATCGCTGAAGACCAAGGTGCTGTCATGCTTGGTTTCCTCCACCTCTCTCCTCTCATCATCTTTCTCACTGCTCGTGGCCTCATTCTTAAATCATGTCCTTTTTTTTTTTTTAATGAAGTAGAGTTGATTTACAATGCTTAAGGTGTATAGCTTATATTTATAATTTCATATTCTTTTCCATTATAGGTTATAACAAGGTACTGAATATAGTTTCCTGTACTATACCTTCCTTCCTCCTTTTTGCTAATGCCATGCTGCCTTAAGTTTCTGATTATATTTAAATATTTGAAAAGTTTTACTTGCACAACAAAATTAGTTCTTGGAACATAGCAGTGATCAAGAAACTCACTGTCATTGATAGCCATTGATACAGCATCTAGAAGCACTTTACATAAGAAGACAATTGGCTATTCTCAATGACAAGGTACTTAAATAATTCATAAATCGTGGCTCCTGAGGAAGTCTAGAATATTTTCAAAATCACATATGGCATTTTCTTTCTGGCTTACTTCACTCTGTATAATAGGCTCCAGTTTCATCCATCTCATTAGAACTGATTCAAATGTATTCTTTTTNATCTTTCTAAATTCCATATATATGTGTCAGTATACTGTATTGGTGTTTTTCTTTCTGGCTTGCTTCACTCTGTATAATAGGCTCCAGTTTCATCCATCTCATTAGAACTGATTCAAATGTATTCTTTTTAATGGCTGAGTAATACTCCATTGTGTATATGCACCACAGCTTGCTTATCCATTCATCTGCTGATGGACATCTAGGTTGTTTCCATGTCCTGGCTATTATAAACAGTGCTGCAATGAACATTGGGGTACATGTGTCTCTTTCAATTCTGGTTTCCTTGGTGTGTATGCCCAGCAGTGGGATTGCTGGGTCATAAGGCAGTTCTATTATTTTAGAAGTACAAGCAATAGCCTCTCACCAGTGAAAACTGCATTACATTGAAGTAAAATTCCTCATTTGCTCCTGAGATGCATCAACTCTGATGGCTGAAATAAATTCGAAACAAATTTCACACTAATGGCTTAAAGTCCCTAAAAGGATGCCCTGGTTACTGGTTTCACTCACAGTAAAGTGGTTATAACAGAGAAAATCATCTAGAGGTACTTATGTGCTTGAGAAGCTTTCTAAAAGTTAGTGTCATAAGCACCACCATTGGTATCAAAGCTCTTCAGTTCATAGGCTTCTAGGACCAGGACCCAACAAAATGCCTCCGACTGTGCTTAACTGCCTTGGAGGGGAGGTGATGGTTCTTGATTGTGGAGAAGGAGTCCCGCCTGTGCTTACTTAGGAGCCCTCTGAATAATACTCTTCCTTCCCCTGTGGAGAACCCCTATCAGAGTTGTTAACACCATAAAATTGCCCCATAAAATCTTGTGAAGTCGTGGGCTTTCACAACCCAAGGTTGCAATAAATGGAAATGTGAAAAGTTTGAAGTTAAGTATGAACATCAAGTTCTGACATGGGAGGAATAAACCAAATTCAAAAAATATATTATTTGGATCCCTTAAAGCTTTAAACTGAGTATCTGACATATACATTCTGGGAAACACTCAGAAGTGATTTGCTGTTGGCCTTGCTGTTAGAAACAGGCCTTTATTTTAGTTTTTTAAAGATTTTAAACTTAAATTAGCAATTATTTAAATGTGCAAAAGCATAGAGTTCTTAGTTTTCTCTCCTCGTTCCTGTAGTTTCATTCTTAACTAACTGCAGCCTTATTTGTCAGTGGTTTGTTATGTTAGAGACAGGTGAAAACTTGTATCATTTCCTCTGCTTTTCCTACTGGCTAGACTTGACCAGTTGGAGAAGACAATGGCACCCCACTCCAGTACTCTTGCTTGGAAAATCACATGGATGGAGGAGCCTGGTGGGCTGCAGTCCATGGGGTCGCTAAGAGTCGGGCATGACTGAGCGACTTCACTTTCACTTTTCACTTCCATGCACTGGAGAAGGAAATGGCACCCACTCCAGTGTTCTTGCCTGGAGAATCCCAGGGACAGGAGAGCCTGGTGGGCTGCCGTCTCTGGGGTCGCACAGAGTCGGACACGACTGAAGTGACTTAGCAGTAGCAGTAGCAGACTTGACCAGTATTCTTGCCTGGAGAATCCCATGGACAGAGGAACCTGGCAGACCATGGGGTTGCAAAGAATTGGACACAACTGAGCAACTACTTAATGTTGTGTGAGACTTGACCAACAGTTCAATAGTGAATCCTGAGGTGATCACTTTTTGTGTAGGAAAGACCAGAAGATAAAGATGGCGCCATATACAGTAGAGTTGTATATCTAAATGATCTAGAAAAGGTTCTTTGTCCTGCACTGCAGGTTTGGTTTTGGGACTGGCCTTTCCCTATTAATTGGTTCCCAGATGAAACAGAAAGGGAAAAAAAAAAAAAAAAACACCCTCACTATTGATAAATAAATGCTGTACTGGGATCACTTGGGAGATTAGAACTCTGCTTATGAAAAGACTCCTAGCACCTTTCATATCTCCTTATGAATCAAACAAGAGAGTTTGCTAAGTCCTATGCTAGATGATTCAGGAGAGTTGTAAAAAATATATATTATGGAAACAATCTACATGTCCATCAACAGATGAATGGATAAAGATGTAGTATATATATATTACTTGGGCTTCCCTGGTGGCTCAGAGGTTAAAGCATCTGCCTGCAATGTGGGAGACCTGGGTTTGATCCCTGGGTCAGGAAAATCCCCTGGAGAAGGAAATGGCAACCCACTCCAGTATTCTTGCCTGGAGAATCCCATGGACAGAGGAGCCTGGAGGGCTACGATCCATGGGGTCGCAAAAAGTCATGACTGAGTGACTTCACTTTCACTTTCTTACACATATATTGCACATATATACCATACATACACATACACACAACAGAATACTCTTCAGCCATAAAAAACAATGAAGTTTTGCCATTTGCAGCAACGTGGATGGACTTGGAAAGTATTGTGCTTAGTGAAAAAGTCAGACAGAGGAAAACATGTGATTTCACTTTTATGTGGAATCTAAAAAAATCAACAAATTAGTGAATAAAAAAAGGAACAGACATGGATGTAGAGAACAAACTAAGGGTTACCAGTCAGGAGAGGGGAAAGAACCAAAATTCAGAGGCAGGAAAAAATTATTATGGAATTATATGAAATCATGTGTGTAAAACTTTTGAAAATTGTAAAATGGTGTAGAATTTAAAGTCTTTCTTTCCATAAAAAATAATGAAGGAAAAACTCTGTGTGTTAGGAAACTCATAACACTGTTGGAAATTCAAACCAAATTACCTCCTTGCTTCCTTTTGGCAGACTCAGTTTGTCATGTCAGTTTAGGCATCACTTCTCAGGAGGATGATTCCCAAAGCTATGCCCTGCATCTGAGTTCTCTCCCGGAGTTTGGTCCACTTTCCAAACAGACCTGTCCTCCTGGGTATCAGTGCCCCAGACAAAACCCTTCCATGTCCCTCTCCATCTGCTTCTCTTCCTGCACTTGCTCTTCTGTGCTTGCAGCAATGGCCTCACCATCCTCCTAAGCTTTCTGCAGGCCCAAACCTCTAGTTTTTGTTAGCACTTTTCTCTTTATTCAGTGGCATCTCATTTCTCACAGCTGCCCTGCTTTCTCATCCCTGCACCGTTGCAGGAATGTGTCCTACAGGCCTCTCTCTTTTCACCTCCAAAAAATACAGTGCCCATCTTCTGCTCAGAAACTCATGGCCTCCACCATGGCTACCCAAGGACATCCTCACTCCCTAACTTACCTTTGCAAATTAATCCTCCCTGTCTTCTGATTTCATTTCATAGCATTGATCTTGTGCAAAATCCTGTGCTTCACCCAAACCTAGGAACCTGCTAGTCTTTAGATCTCTGCCTTATTCTTACCTTTCCCTTGTTTTGAAAGAGCCTTCCCTGTTTCATTGTGATCTGGACCATGCCTAAAACATGCAAACTTGCCCAGAGATTGGGTACAGAGTTGAATATAGACTAAAACTGAAGAGCCTGAGCCCTAGAATGGAACTGCTGGAGTTAAAACTTTAGCTCTCCAAGATATTTTATCTTACTCTACTTCAGTTTCCTTACCTAGAATATGGGGAAAACAATAGTACTTACTGCTCTGGTGAAGATTAGTTACTCAAAGTTAAATCTCTGAGAATAGTGTCTCATGCATGTAAAATCTATAAATTCTAGACTCCAATTGTGAATGGATAGTTGTAATCTTCATTTGTAGAACTTTACCTTCTAAGCCAATTCTCATATAGGTATCAGAAAGTTTAATTATGAATATGTATGAGTATATAACTTATCTCTATAGTTGTCCAGTCAGCAATTTGTGTCAAAGTCCCCGTTACCCCATGGACTGCCACATGCCAGGCCTCCCTGTCCGTCACCATCTCTGAGTTCGCCCAAACTCATGTCCACTGAGTCAGTGATGCCATCCAACCATCTCATCCTCTATCAGCCCTTTCTCTTCCCACCTTCAATCTTTCCCAGCATCCGGGTCTTTTCCAATGAGTCAGTTCTTCATATCAGGTGGTCAAGTTTGGAGTTTCAGCTTCAGCATCAGTCCTTCCAGTGAATATTCAGGGTTGATTTTCTTCAGGGTTGACTAGTTTGATCTCCTTGCTTCTCCAGCACCTCAATTCAAAAGCATCAATTCTTTGACACTCAGCCTTCATTATGACCCAACTTTCACATGTGTACATGACTACTGGAGAAACCAGAGCTTTGACTATACAGATCTTTGTCAGCAAACTGTTATCTTTGCTTTTTAATACACTGTCTAGGTTTGTCATAGCTTTTCTTCCAAGGAGCAAGCATCTTTTAATTTTGTGGCTGCAGTCATTGTTCATAGGTGTGAAAAATACAGTTCACATGTCTTTATGTAAAATATAGAACCAGTACTCAGGCATATTAAAGAAATTATTAAGAACAATTTCAAACAATCACAAAAGTCAATAGCGGAGGACTATGAATCCCTGTGTACATAGCTGGCTTTGACTCCTGGCTGATCTTGTCTCAGCTCTTTGTTATTGCGGGACGATCCTTATGTTTCATCTATTAACAGTTAAGTAAGTGTCTTCAAATGAGAGCTTTAAAAAGCATAACCACTATACTATTTTCACACTGAAATTTTTAAACAATTTCTTAGCATCATTAGATCATCATTTGTTGTTCAGATTTCCAAGGACATAATAAAAGTCATAAAGTTTTTAAAAACAGTTTTCTTTAGTCAGGATCTAAGTGAAGACTCACACATTCCAGTTGGTCACCATGCTTTAAGGTGTCTATTAATCTGTCATTTCCTCTCTCTGTGTCATTTTGTTTTCATTATATTATTTGTTAAAGAAGCAGAGCTGTTTGTACTGAAAAGTTTTCCAGTGGGGATTTGGTTACATCTCCGTGGTGTAATTTAATACGTTCCTCTCTCCTGTGTGTCTCCTTTAAATGGAGCCTTAGGTCAGCCTCATGCATGTTGTTTGGGGCAAGACGAATTCAGAAGTGGTGTGGCATTCTATCAGAAGGGACCTAATCTCTGGAAATCCCTCTTTTTGTGGGGATAGCAGCCACTTATCATCAATACCTATGCCATTAATTCACTTAGGGTTGCATAATGGTAATAGTTTAATTTCCTCATCCCCTCCACATTTATTGGCTGGAATATTTCTATAGGGAGGGACTTCCCCTCATCTGCTCTCTGACTTCTCAGTGGTGTGGCTCACACAGGAAAGTCCTGCTAAATGCTTGATTCTTTCCATTCCTATACCATTTTTCAAAATAATGATCTGATTCTCTAGTATCTTCCCGTGTTTACCACTTATTTTTTGTTTTGCTTTTCAGTTTTGTAAGCCTGTTTTTCTCTACTGTAGTCATCATGGAATCAGTTTGATTACTTCATTTTCTCTAGTTACATAGACTTAAAATACATGAGCCTTCAAGAATTTAATGGAAATAATCTTGCTTATTATAGGGTTTGAGAATCTTAAGTATTGGTAGTTTAAGACATCCTGATCTTGTATGTACAATCTTTCTTCAGTCAAGATTCAATGAGTAAAATTAAATGACAAACTTTATAAAAATAATATCAGCAAAAGTTATAAACAAAATATATTTCAGAAAACACTGATATATTCTTTACCTCGTATGGTAGGTCATTTGTATTCTTCTTCTCTTTTAATGTCTCTCTCCCTCCCTCTTCATATCTATCAAATACACACATATATATCTATAAAATGTATGTAACATATTTAATATCATGTATTACATAATATATGTAATATATTACAAGTGAAATATACATAAACATAAAAGATTATGTTTTATCATGTAAATATAATTCTAATATAAATATCAATATATAAAATATGTGTTTGTATATTATACACATTTAGGTTCTATAATCATGTTTACATTTGTTTTTTTCCAAATAATTTGAAAATAAGTTATTTAAATCATGGCCTCTTAACCCTGAATACTTGATTGTGTATTTTCTAAGAATAGAGCTATTCTCTCGTATAACCACAGTACAATTATCAGCTTCATAAGTTTACATTAACTTATTACATGTTTTGATATTTAATGAAAAAGTAACATTTGTGGGCAGGTTGTAAGCACCTTTCACAGGCAGCAGCTCAACACCAAGCCAAGAGATAGAAGGTATTATTAGACTAAGGCTGTTCTGACCCCTGATTCTCTTCATTCAACCTGTTGCCATAATTATTTAACTTTCCTAATGTCAGTCCCCCTCTTCCACTAGTCTCAATCAGCCTTTCATCTTTTTAGATGTCCTAACACATCTTAGGGCTTCCCAGGTGGTGCTAATGGTAAAGAACCCACCTGCCAGTGCAGGAGACATAAGAGATGAAGGTTCGATCCTTGACTCGAGAAGATCCCCTGGAGGAAGGCATGGCAACCCGCTCCAGTATTCTTGTCTGGCGAATCCCCATGGACAGAGGAGCCTGGTGGGCTACAGTCCATGGGGTTGCACAGAGTCGGGCATGACTGAAGCAGCTTAGCACGTATGCACATTTATAAAGATACAAGCCTACAAATGCTGTAATTTTACTGAGGCTAAGTTCTTGGCTCTTTACATCTTGCTAACTCTAATTAAAGTGAGACTTCATAGAAAAGTTTATAGAAAGTCTATTTTCAAAACAAGCGAGGAAGAGTTTCATCCTAGTCAGGCCAAGAGCTGGCAGCCGTGGGAAGAGTGAGTCATCAGGCTGGCTGAGATTTGCCCTTGATGACTGTGGAGAGTTTTCTTGTAGATCTGTCATTCTCCCTGGGTTCTCAGGAAGCAGCTGCAGTGGATTGAGCTGTCTCTCCCATTTGAGTATAAAGTTTCAGCACTTTTCCTCATCAGCAAAATGAAATGAAATGGAGAATTTTGCACAGGCCTGAAATATTATTACAGACATTGCTATAATGTGAACATTTTCACACGAATGCACAGATGATTGGTAGTTTTGAGAATTCATTTTACATGTACTCCAAATCAGCCTTCAAGACTGTCATTTAAAACGCCTTTATTTTACTCAGAATTCTTGCTTATGATACTTCATACAGGGGACATTTGGGAAGGCCTACTGTGTGTTGTGCCTCTGCCTGCAGGCACCTGAGATGAGTCAGACAAACCCATGCTGCTGAGGGATGAGCACATCTCACATCCTACCCAACCTCATGCCCTGTCCAAGCTTGGTCAACCTGCTCACGCATCACCTTAGGTCTGGCTTCCACAAAGACTTCCTGCTGTTGTGGCTCCCTCCTTTTAAAGTCTGGCTCATTCATATTCTATCTTTCTCTCCCCTCCGTCAGTGTAAAAATAACCTGTGTCTTTTTATTTGTCATTCCTAATGTAGCCACCACAATTTTAGACAAAGGAAGAGAGTGGGCTGTAACATACTAGCTTGTCAGCATGGTACACTGGGACCATCTCTGCAGATGCATCAGTTTACTGTCATACATTAGTCTCTGTAGAAGTTACAGCATCAGTTCTTTGAATGTTTCCTTTGTCCCTGTACTGTAGAAACAGTTTTTAAGAAGCTTGGAAATTCAGAGGCTACATTAGCAAACATAAAACACCACTGCCTAATAGTAGATTTTCCAAAGGCTTAGCTTCTAGAAGAGAATCTTGGCCTCATGCAAATATCAGTTGGGTTTCTTTCCTTTCACAGCAATTAGCCAGCTAACTGGTCAGCCACAGCTAAGGAAGCTTGATAATGGTTGACTTAAGCTTATGTAAAACTATATGTTATGTTTGGTTACCAGAATTATGCCAATGCACTTTCATGCATTGGAGAAGGAAATGGCAACCCACTCCAGTGTTCTTGCCTAGAGAATCCCAGGAATGGGGGGGCCTGGTGGGCTGCCGTCTATGGGGTCGCACAGAGCAGACTCGACTGAAGTGACTTAGCAGTATGCCATTGTTTAGTGAGTAAATCAAAGCATAGACCACTTCTTCCTAATTTGAACTCCAAGGACTGTCTAAGTCCTTTAAGTATCCTTACATTTTGTGTTTAAAGTTATTTGACAATCCAGTAATGGACTGCCAACTAGATCTGGGGAAATCATTAGTGATACATCAGTAAAAGTGTTTCTTGAAAAGATTTGCTCTTATATGATATATGCAACAAATTAAGTTTACAATCTACAATTATCAATAGATCTGCATTTTTAGTTATTAAAAGAATTTGATATAAAGTGATTTTTTTAGAAGTTAAGTTCTTTATCCTTCTTGGAGAGATAACATAATTAGGTTTATGTGACAAATGCAATTAGGTGAGTAATCTTGGCTCCTATCCATTTAGATAAAAGAATTTCAAACAATTTGTGACATAACAAATAACTTTATCAAGACAAACTCTCTGAAACTTCAAAGAGCAGGGGTATTTGTCTCTGAATACAAAGTTGTCTCAGGATTTATCTCTATTCATTCTTTGAGTCTTAAGAAGTCATTATTTTAAAAGAACCTTGGGAATGTAATGCATAATGTAGCACTTTACATATAAATTCTTTCATAAGATCATTTCAAGAACACTGTTCAGGAAGGTTGAGAAGTTATTTGCTTCTCTTGGTTAAAGTTGATATTTTTGAACTGTGGTGTTGGAGAAGACTCTAGAGAGTCCCTTGAACTGCAAAGAAGACTGCCCAAAGAAGGGCAATGCCAAAGAATGCTCAAACTACTATACAACTAAGTTCATTTCACATGCTAGAAAAGTTATGTTCAAAATCCCTGAAGCTAGGCTTCAGCAGTATGTGAACTGAGAACTTTCAGATGTACAAGCTAGATTTAGAAAAGGCCAAAGAACCAGAGGTCAAATTGCCAACATTCAGTATGTTGGAAAGCAAGGGGATTCCAGAAAAACATCCATTTCACCTTCATTGACTATGCTGAAGTCTTTGACTGTATGTATCACAACAAGCTGTGGAAAATTCTTAAAGAGATTAGAATACCAGACCACCTTACCTGTCTCTGAGAAACCTTTATGTAGGTCAAGAAGCAACATTTAGAACTGAACATGGAACAACATATTGGTTCAAAATTGGGAAAGGAGTATATCAAGGCTGTATATTGTCACCCCTCTTATATAACTTGTATGAATACTGCACCATACAAAATGCCAGGCTGGATGAATCACAAGCTGGAATCAAGATTGAGGGGAGAAATATGAAGGGAGGAAAAAACCTCAGATATGCAGATGATACCACTTTCATGGCAGAAAGCAAAGAAGAACAAAGAGCCTCTTGGTGAAGGTGAAAAAGGAGAATTCTGGCTTGAGGTCCCATCACTCCATGGCCAACAAAAGGGGAAAAACTGAAAGCAATGATAGATTTTATTTTCTTGGGCTCCAAAATCACTGCTGATGGTGACTGTAGCCATGAAATTAAAAGATGCTTGCTCCTTGGAAGGAAAGCTATGGCAAATCTAGAAAGCATATTAAAAAGTAGACATCACTTTATAGTCAAAGCTATGGTTTTTCCAGCAGTATGTATATATGTAGAGCTGGACCATAAAGAAGCCTGAGTGCTTAGAAATTGATGCTTTTGAATTGTGATGCTGGAGAAGACTCTTAAGAGTCCCTTGGACAGCAAAGAGATCAAACCAGTCAATCCTAAAGGAAATCCACCGAAATATTCATTGGAGGGACTGATGCTGAGGCTGAATCTCCAATACTTTGGCCACCTGATGCAAAGAGCCAGCTCATTAGAAAAGACCCTGATGTTGGGAAAGATTGAAGGCAAAAAGAGAAGAGAGGGGCAGAGGATGAGATGATTAGATCACCTCACCGACACAATGGACATGAATCTGAGCTGACTCCAGGAGATAGTGAAGGACAGGGAAGCCTAGAATGCTGCAGTTCATGGGGAGGCAGAAAGGAAGGCACAACTTAGCTCCTGAATGACAACAAGGAGACCCTCGTGATTAGATTCAGGCCTTTGACTTCCTAGTACCAAACTCACATCACTAGTTAACAGCTGAAACTTTAAACTCTGGCTCAGCAGTTTTTGAGAATCCATCATGTTTCTAGCTGGAGACATAATTCAGTTCAGTTAGTTTAGTCACTCAGTCGTGTCTAACTCTTTGTGACCCCATGGACTGCAGCACTCCAGGCCTCCCTGTCCATCACCAGCTCCCGGAGTTTACCCAAACACATGTCCATTGAGTAAGTGATGCCATCCAACCATCTCATCCTCTGTCATCCCCTTCTCCTGCCCTCAATCTTTCCCAGCATCAG
>SJYV01044775.1:0-12754 GCA_006410875.1 Neotragus pygmaeus | reverse complement strand
AAAAAAAAAAAAAAAAAAAAATCTCCCTGCAGTGCAGGAAACACAGGTTCAGTGCCTGAGTGAGGAAGATCTCCCTGGAGAAGGAAATAGCAGATGTGTATAAGAGACCAGGAAGAAATAGAAAATCTTAACAGACCCATCACAAGCATGGAAATTGAAACTGTAATCAGAAATCTTCCAGCAAACAAAAGCCCAGGTCCAGACGGCTTCACAGCTGAATTCTACCAAATATTTCGAGAAGAGCTAACACCTATCCTCTTCCAGAAAATTGCAGAGGAAGGTAAACTTCCAAACTCATTCTATGATGTCACCATCACCCTAATACCAAAACCTGACAAAGATGCCACCAAAGAAGAAAACTACAGACCAATATCACTGATGAATATAGATGCAAAAATCCTTAACAAAATTCTAGCAGTCAGAATCCAACAACACATTTAAAAGATCATACACCATGACCAAGTGGGCTTTATCCCTGGGATGCAAGGATTCTTCAATATTCGCAAATCAATCAATGTAATTCACTACATTAACAAATTGAAAAATAAAATTCATATGATTATCTCAATAGATGCAGAGAAGGCCTTTGACAAAATTCGACATCCATTTATGATAAAAACTCTCCAGAAAGCAGGAATAGAAGGAACATTCCTCAACTTAATGAAAGCTATATATGACATACCGATGGCAAACATTATCCTCAATGGTGAAAAATTGAAAGCATTTCCCCTAAGTCAGGAACAAGATAAGGGTGCCCACTTTTACCGCTACTATTCAATATAGGTCTGCAAGTTTTGGCCATAGCAATCAGAGCAGAAAAAGAAATAAAAGGAATCCAAATTGGAAAAGAAGATGTCTCTGCTTTTTGATACGCCTTTTGGGTTAGTCATAACTTGCCTTCCAAGGAGTAAGCGTCTTTTAATTTCGTGACTGCAGTCAGCATCTGCAGTGATTTTGGAACCCAGAAAAATAAAGTCAACAACTGTTTCTACTGTTTCCCCATCTATACGCCATGAAGTGATGGGACTGGATGCCATGATCTTACTTTTCTGAATATTGAACTTTAAGCCAACTTTTTCACTTTCTTCTTTCACTTTCATGAAGAGGCTCTTTATTTCTTCTTCACTTTCTGACATAAGGGTGATGTCATCTCCATATATGAGGTTATTTATATTTCTCCTGGCAATGCTGATTCCACCTTGTCATTCATCCAGCCCTGCATTTCTCCTGGTATCAGTTCAGTTCAGTTCAGTTCAGTTGCTCAGTCATGCCCAACTCTTTGTGACCCCATGAATCGCAGCACGCCAGGCCTCCCTGTCCCTCACCAACTCCTGGAGTTCGCTCAGATTCACGTCCGTGGAGTCAGTGATGCCATCCAACCATCTCATCTTCTGTCGTCCCCTTCTCCTCCTGCCTCCAATGCCTCCCAGCATCAGAGTGTTTTCCAATGAGTCAACTCTTCTCATGAGGTGGTCAAATTATTGGAGTTTCAGCCTCAGCATCAGTCCTTCCAGTGAACACCCAGGACTGGTTTCCTTTAGGATGGACTGGTTGGATCTCCTTGCAGTCCAAGGGACTCTCAAGAGTCTTCTCCAGCATCATGGTTCAAAAGCATCAATTCTTCTGTGCTCAGCTTTCTTCACAGTCCAACTCTCACATCCATACATGACCACTCGAAAAACCATAGCCTTGACTAGACAGACCTTTGTTGGCAAAGTAATGCCTCTGCTTTTGAATATGCTATCTAGGTTGGTCATAATTTTCCTTCCAAGGAGTAAGCATCTTTTAGTTTCATGGCTGCAATCACCATCTGCAGTGATACTCTGCATATAAGTTAAACAATCAGGGTTACAATATACAGCCTTGAAGTACTCCTTTTATTGGAGAAGGAAATGGCAACCCATTCCAGTATTCTTGCCTGGAGAATTCCATGGATGGAGGAGCTTGGTGGGTTCACGGATTGCAGAGTCAGCCACGACTGAATGACTTCACTTTCAGTTTCATATAGATATATAAATTGTTGCTGTTCAGTCACTTAGTTTTGTTCAAGTCTTTGCCACCCCATGGACTACAACAAGTGACCCTTCCCCTGTGCTTCACTATCTCTCAGAGTTTGCCTAAACTCGTGTCTCTTGAGTCAATGATGCCATCCAACCATCTTATCCTGTCATATATATATATATATTCTTTTCCATTTTGGTTTATCACAAAACATTAAAAATAGTTTATTTGCTACATGGGTAGGAGTTTGTTTTTACCCATTCTATATATAATAGTTTGCATCTGCTAATCCCAAGGATTTGGGATTAACTGGACGGAAACATTTGACATTGCCTCAGGAAGTTTGGACGAATAATCTGTGGGTTGCATCAGAGATAATTTTGAGTGTGAAGCAGTGATTTTTGCTTGGTTATTTAAGTCATACACATAAAAAAAGAACCCTCAATAAGTTATTTTTTACAAGATGAGAAATACTAGATTTGTTGTTGTTACTATTTATTTATTTTTAAAACGTAAAAAGAAAAAATATTAGCTAAGCCACTAAACTTTTAATAAATCTACAAATGAAATATGCCATCTCGAATGAATTGTGATTGGCCAATAGTTCAAAAAATATCAAATTTAGTGTCATTTGCTCTTTTTTTTTAATATTCACCGATAACTTTGTGCCACTGATTTTATTTAAAGTTTATAAACAACTTAGATCTTCCATTTACGTTTACAAACCCATCTTCTAAGTAGAGCTTAATGGGCAATCAAAATCACCAGCTACATTACAGTCAAAACAGATTAATATATTCTCAAAAAATATTAAATTAATTAATTTTTTTACCATACAGTATTGTATTGGTTTTGCCATACATTGACATGAAGCTGCCATGGGTTTATATGTGTTCCCCATCCTGAAACCCCCTCCTACCTCCCTCCCCATAAAATGTTCTTAGTAAAGACATAGCCTATCCACAAGCTGATCACACAGTTATGATTCTCAAATTCTCCCATTTAAATAGCAATGTGTAACTTAGTGATTTCAGTATTTGCTTCATCATAAAGAGCTATTTTAAATGGTCAATGTATTTTTATTAAGCAATATTACTGAGTTGAAATGATAATAACAGGGATATTTTAAGTCCTTATTATGTCTCAGCTACCAAAATGATCATGGTATATATCTCAGTGACTCATTACAGCAATAATTTTAAGAAAAGCTCTATTACTTTTACTTCAAAGGTAACAAAAATAGTCTTAATGAGGATAAATAATCCAAGGCAACATTAACATTGGGACAAATCAGAGTCTTCATTCTTCCCAGCCTTGTTTACAAGTTCATACCTTTAGCCTTAAGTCATAGTTACCATTTGATAATTTTATTGTAACTTTATAATAAATATTTTGTTTCATCCACAAAATATTATTTATTATTTAAAACTCAATATTCCCTTATTATGTATAAATCATTCAACAAATATAAGATTTATGTTTATTTTTATCCTCTGTTCAGTTAAAAAGTGGATAAAAATAATTCATTAGTATAATTATCACATAAAGGGAATGATCAAAGAGCAGCCTTTTGCATTGTTTTCTTTGGCAAGTATGGTTTTACTTGCCAAATAATATGTGCTTTAAAAAATAAATTTAATTATTTTTAATCAACATTTTCCTATTAATCTTGAGATTGCTATGCATGTCTCACAATTTCAAGAAGCTTAACGTTTGGGTATATAAGTTTTCTTGTTTCAAGAACTGCTGAAAAACATCTCTACTCCAGCATTTGACATTTTATGCTTCTCTAAATGTATTCTAATGCATGGTCACGCTACAAAATGACTATCATTAGTGCTGTCACATTCCATGGCTGTGAGAATACCATGACTAATGTCAAGCTATCAGCACTGACAGTGCAAGGTATATTCTCATAATTTCTCAAACTGACCATGGAACCAATTTCCCCCATCCCTAAGTCATAAAACTTCACAATTACACTGAGCTGATTAATAATGTATTACAGTTCTCACTCTCAATAAGAGTTTAATCAGAGCCATGTCTCACAGGAAGTTTGACAAGTAAACCACAAAATTATCCATATAAATGTCAAGATTTATTTGTCTAACATAAATGATCTAACCTAGTCAAGCATAGTTAATAATAAAATCGCTCTTCTGGAGATTACCATTCACCTGAGTGTCATACCTATTTTGGTCTTATATCTCAACTTCTATAATGGAAGAGGTTATGAATATAGACTACAAAAATTAACCAGTTTAGATGATGATGTTCATTTTTATAATAAAAATACAGAACCATAAATACACACAATATTGTCTATTACTGGTTTGTAATATGCTTAAGACCAAATTATTTCATGACAGTGAGATAAATATTAAGAAGGAAAATATGTTGAAAGTTATTTTACTTATAGATAGGTCAGTCTGTCATCTTAGCCACAATCACAAATTTCCACTTCAAGGACAAAATTTAAGAATAATTTCAAGTTGTTGTTCAATCACTAAGTCATGTCCAACTCTGCAACCCTATGGATTGCAGGATCCCAGGCTTCCCTGTACTTCACTGTCTCCTGAAGAATGCTCAAAATTTCAAATAGAGAGGTATATATTAAGAAATACTTTTAAGAAGTAAATGCACTGGAAAATAAACACAATCTTGACTCTACACTGNTGCAACCCTATGGATTGCAGGATCCCAGGCTTCCCTGTACTTCACTGTCTCCTGAAGAATGCTCAAAATTTCAAATAGAGAGGTATATATTAAGAAATACTTTTAAGAAGTAAATGCACTGGAAAATAAACACAATCTTGACTCTACACTGTATTTTTCCCACATTCAGTAAATAAAAATACATGTCATTTTACTAATGAATGATATGTGTGATAAACAGTTTCTGAGTTCCTACAGCTTTTTGCTAAATTATTCTCCCATTGTTTAGCTTATTGTTAAATAACTCTACCCATTTTTGACATTTCATTGTATTATAACTGAAAGAATCCATGATTTCACCCATTATTAATATGTGAATTCTTAGTTTTCTGGAAAAGGAACACATTTGTTTGCTAATTGCATAAATATTTATCAATTAAAGAATTATGTAAGGATGTATTTTATTTGCTTTAGGAAGACTCACTGAGGTAAAGAGATAAATAGATAATTAAAAATGCAGATGAGATTTCAGAAAAAAAATATTGGTAGGTAATAATGGACTATATTTGAAGCCTGCTAGTGAAGAATTTTAATATCTTCTGCCAATTTTTATATACTGTCTGTCTCTATGTAAACACATTGTTTAGAGTAGCTTCCCTTCTGGCCATAAACAGACAAAGCTGTTGACACACTTCTGACAGCTCTGTTGAAACAGAGAACAAAACTACACTCATTTATTCAATTTCCACAGTATTAGACTCACAAACCTTTAAAAGAAGAGAAAAACATTTTTGAATAGGTAATTAGAAAAAAATCCAAATTTTATAATTTAATAACTTTGTTAAGAAGAAGGAAAAAAAAAAAGCAGTCCCCAAATAATGTCATTTATGCTTTAAAGTCCAATGACACCAAATCTAGTTTTAATACTGAGCCTAACAGTAACTTGAACCTTCACAAGAAATGTACGGTTAATCAACCAGTATGGAATTTTCTGGTCATCACCGCTAAGGTAATCTGCCACATCGTCCTCTCCTTTTCCCTCACTCCCAGAGAATGGAAGAAGAGGCCATCTACATCTCAGAATGATTGCAGAAACTTCCCTTGAAAAAGAAAACATCTTAAATCAAAATAGCCCCTTCTTTCGTCCTGCCAATGCCTTCCTCACCTCACTCATCTTCCTTTAACAGTCTTTGCCTTTTTGTACCACTCCTCATATCACCTACTCTTAAACTTGCCACACAGGATATTTCCAATTCAGGAATTCTTGAATAAAGGCAATTAAATCTTCATAATTAATCTGTTGATTTTTTTAACAACTTAATCAGATATATCAGTATGAATTAGACAAATATTTCAAAGTTTAGTTATGCAAAACAACCTATGCAACTTCTCTGGAATGTCTTTGCTTTTTTTTTTTTTTTTTGTAATAAATCTTCTCCATTTTTACTTCCCTAGGAGCACATTTGATTGGTCACTGAAATCTCTGCCTCTAGAATTGCAATTCCTAAAACCAAGTAAATGAAACTGAGACACTATGGGGACGTCCCAGATACAAATCCTTTCCATGTCCCCCATTTCTTGTTGTAGGAAATAGGCTTCATTAAACCTCCCAGATGTTCCTGAATACCAAAGGACAGATACAAAGAGTTGCTAATCAGAGAAGTGAACAAATGTAGAAAAAGGGGGAGAAACAATAGTGCGACTTTGGAGCAGGATCCTGGTTCTTCCTGAAATAATATACATAATAATATATTTGAGATCTTCTACAAGAACTAAGCCCCCCCCCCACCTAGGTGGAGGATTGTAGCTTCATGCAGAGCACAAATTCCTTAAGCAATTCTCAATTACCTCACTATGAGTCAGTCAAAAGAAAGTCATACACCTTTCTATGTTTCCTCCTTGCTTGGTTCTGTGATAAATCATTTTTTGCTCCAAACTCTGCCATTAGTTTGTTTGGCCTCACTCTGTGTTGGATACATGAACTTGTGTTTGATAAAACTCTTCTTATTTGTAGTCTTCTCCTTTTCTTGGTGAACTATTCTTAGATACACAGCTAGTATCAGGAAATAGATCGGTGGTGTGTAGGCAAAACCCACATGCACATGGAATTGGGTGCAGAATCCAAATAATAAATAAACAAGAAAATAT
Source organism: Neotragus pygmaeus (assembly GCA_006410875.1). Classification (NCBI taxonomy): domain Eukaryota; kingdom Metazoa; phylum Chordata; class Mammalia; order Artiodactyla; family Bovidae; genus Neotragus; species Neotragus pygmaeus. The sequence continues at coordinate 5,950 of SJYV01044775.1, read as the reverse complement.
CTTGCTATTGTTATTGTTGTTGAACTTGGTCTCTAACTATGTTTTCTTTTGAGGATTTTATTGAAAAATATATTTCACAATATAATGATACTTTCAAATATTTGTATAATATGTGCCAGTAGATGTGCTATTCCTAGCATTTAATATGAGGCTGATATTGCATAATTAACTTATCAAATGTATATATTACTGAAAGCCACATACTGATATATTTTTTGACAAAATGTAGATTTATTAATATAAGCTGCTTGTGAGAGATGCAGCTGATATTACTCAAATGACTCAGTTATAGGAAGTCTTTAATAATAAAAGACTATGTACTATGAGACATAACTTTGTTTTTAAACTAAAAATTCATACAAGAAACACATTTACATTTCTAAACTCTGATTCATCACTAGTAAAGATCAATCAATATTTTGTGGTTAACCCAGGGTTCAGCTCAAATGACTAACAGAGTCTCCCAGCAGCAGGGGAAATGGTAACACTACTCTATGCTGGTTTTCTTCCATGTTCTGTGCTTAGACACTCAGTCATGTCCAACTCTTTTTGACCCTACTGGCTATAGCACTCCAGGTTCCTCTGTCCATGGGGATTCTCCAGGCAAGAATACCAGAGTATGTTGCCATGCCCTCCTCCAGGGAATCTTCCCAACCCAGGGACTGAACCTGGATCTACATTTCAGGTAGATTTTTACCATCAGAGCCACCAGGAAAGCCCAAGAATACTGGAGTGGGTGGTCTATCCCTTCTTCAGGGGATCTTCCCAACCCAGGAAATGAACTGGGGTCTCCTGTATCACAGGTGGATTCTTTACCAGATGAGCTACCAGGGAAGCCTGATCTTCTATAAAATTACTCAAGAGACTGTAGTCTCACAGTGAGTCATTGTTAAGAGTTCTTCCTCACTGCAAAGCAGACCCAGTTATGACCATTGCAGTGAGCTTACTGTTAATTTAAGACACAAAAATATAAATTCTGATATTGAGGTTTGCTCAAATGTTAGCAGCATGATTTTTGCAAAGGCTGCCCTTAGAATCCATCTCCTCTCCAACAGAAGAGGAAAGAAAAGCTTTTGTCAGAGCATCCACATAAGTGTGAGCTTGTTCCTGTTCTAGCAGTTAGTACTGGGAGTGAGACTTCACTAATGTCACATTTTAAAAATATAACAAGATCTGCCCTATAAAATATTTTGTTATAATATTATCTTGATTTTAGCATGTTTCACAGTCTGGAATGCAGTTTTAAGCCTAGTATCTTTTACCTGGCTTATAATCAGTGTACTAGATCATTTTTTCTTGTACAAACCAATGACCCCTCTAATCTAAAGGTCATAGATGGGGAAAATGAGAATTTGGATCAAATTCTTCAAACTTCTGGGAATATATAAGGGTTTTACTTTCCTTCTAACATTTGTAATTTAATATGCAAATTTTCTGCTTTTAAATTTTTCAACATTTCCATGACATTATTGTAGGTGAGTATCTTTAATTATCTCCATGAGTGTTGTGAAAGCTTAAAGACTATTTCTAAAAATCAATTTGTATTTTAGGGTAAAAACTACAGTGCCCAGCACTCTAAACAGTGGAAGGGATATAAATAAAGAAAGAAAGCATTCTGGAAGAATAAAAAAGAGTGTAGGTTGATGTAACCAGGAAGAGATCTGGTCAAGATATTCAAATCTTCACCCTGCATTCCTAGGGTAAAGCATACAAGGGTTTTGCCCTCACTGAATTGTTAGGATTCTGGGAGTATTCAAACCAAATAGAAAAGTTAATCTAGGATATTTTATTTGATCTTTCAGTTGATGAAGAGAGAGTAGTAAATAAGTAGCTGCCAAGAGTTGTGAGAGAAGCTCAAATTGACAAACACTAAAGGTAGACCCAAGAACTGAAAAGTCCCTGGGGACCAGGCATGCCCAGACTCTGGCATGACTCTGTTGCTGAGGTTGCACTCAAACTCATCCAGGATCTTCCTGATATAATTATGATATTCAGTAAGAGGCTATTTGCAACTCAGAGTGCCTGTGAATAATCCCAAATTATGATCTACATCTACTTCTTAACATTCTTATTTATCTAATTAAAAAAATACTTAATATTTGAATTATCTTTCAATGGAAGAAGCATTCATAGTCCTAGCAATTTTACAACCTGAAAGGAGTGTATAAATGAACAATCACTGTGTTTTAAGCCAGCCAGGACAAGACTTCATCACTTTCTGTATGATTCTGAACAGAGTGCTTAAAATGGAATAAATTAGAAAGATGGTAACGATAACCCTGTATGAGAGATAGCAAAGGAGACACAGATGTATAGAACAGTCTTTTAGACTCTGTGTGAGAGGAAAAGGGTGGGATGATTTGGGAGAATGACATTGAAATGTGTATAATATCATATATGAAACAAATCGCCAGTCCAGGTTCGATGCGTGATANGATAACCCTGTATGAGAGATAGCAAAGGAGACACAGATGTATAGAACAGTCTTTTAGACTCTGTGTGAGAGGAAAAGGGTGGGATGATTTGGGAGAATGACATTGAAATGTGTATAATATCATATATGAAACAAATCGCCAGTCCAGGTTCGATGCGTGATACTGGATGCTTGAGGCTGGTGCATTGAGATACCTAGAGGGATGGTACGGGGAGGGAGGAGGGAGGGGGGTTCAGGATGCGGAACATGTGTATACCTGTGGTAGATTCATGTTGATGTATGGCAAAATCAATACAATATTGTAATTAACCTCCAATTAAAATAAACAAATTTATATTGAAAAAATGAAACATAATATAATTGACCTGCAAAAAATGGAATAAAGCAAACCCCACTTTCTAAAAACAAGAAAATCAGCTAGAATAACTGCAATATGCCCAGGAAAATTCAAGAGGATAGGATAGCTCCATCTTACTGTAAGCAGCTCATTTGCCCCTTTCCTGCTTGAATATTTCTGTTCCCAAAAGATTTTAATAATAGTAAATGGAATCACTAGGTAACATTTCACCTAACTCTTGATTTTTGTTTTACTGAATATCCACAATGTCTTGTCTATACTGTTAATTTCTTTCCTGTATTAAAGGAGTGGCAATGAAAAATTTAGTAAAATAATAACTAACACTTTGCCCCTAACTTCCTTCTTATCAATTTTTTAAGTTGACCATGCAGGCAAGATAATATCCAAGGAAGATCAGGAGAACTCAGCAGGTCTGTCCACAGGGGGTGAGGGGGGGATGATGAAGAGTCTGACATCTTACCTTAATGTCTAATTAAGATTGCTTTCCCTTTTCTCCTTTGAAAACTGTCATGGCTAAACAGAATCTTATGAATTGGTCTCAGGACAAGAGTCCAGCTACTCCCCACACTGCCAGTTTTTCTGATTCACACAACTTTCTTTTCTACCAAAAATGATCTCTCGTTTTTTAGCTTTTGAGGAACAAGTCACCAAATATGAGTTTTGTAACGTTACTGCTGTTGGTTGGTTCTTTCATACTCCCAGAGCAAAGTTCAGAGTGAGTTCAGAATCCTCAGCTAGAAATTCAGTTCCTTCCATTAGTGTATCTTCCATCTGCCTTTTCTCTTCTTCTTCTCACTGCCCCCCGTGTGCAAGTTTTGGTGTAATCATTTTGATCTGTTGTCCATTGCTATCATGCTCTGTCTGCTTTTGCCCCTGCTGCTTTCCTGAGCTCTAAGCATGCTATCTACCCTCTTCAAGAATTAATATTGTATAAATTTTCAGTATACATTCTGTACTTCTCTCCCTTGTCCCCCTTTCAGATGAATGAACTTTCTCTCTTTGTTGACCTCTAGATGTATTCTATGTCTTAGGGAGTCACTGGATTCATGCATGTTTCTTTCCCTTATTATTTTATTTTACTTTTTTAATAATCAGATCTCACAGGAGAAAGTCAACAGCCTCCATTTTTGCACATAATTAGTGGAACATGCACACCCATGGCTGATTCATGTTGATGTGTGGCAAAAACCACCACAATATTATAACATAATTAGCTTCCAATTAAAATAAATAAATTCAAACAAACAAACAAAATACAGATAAACTTGCTATTTTCTTAATCCAGTAACAATTTCCAGGAAAGAGTGAAGGGAACGTGTGCTTGTAACTGTCCCACCCTAAAGTACTTTCCTCAGACATTAGGTCCATATCCCACTTGAATTACCTTTATTTCTCTCCTTTTTTTTTTTTTTAACTATTGAAGATCTTGACAGCACATACATCCATTGTTTTCAATCACTCATCTCATTGACTTCTTCATTAACTTCAGTTTGGCTTCTTTCCTCAATGTTCATTGGAAACTACTATTTGGGTATTGGAGGGGAGAGGGTTTCTCTGGTGCCTCAGCAGTAAAGAATCTGCCTGCAATGCAGGAGACCTGGGTTTGATCCCTGGATTGGGAAGAACCCCTGGAGAAGGGAATAGCTACCTACTTTAGTATTCTTGCCTGAAAATTCTATGGAAAGAGGTGCCCGGTGGGCCCCAGTCCATGGGGTTGCAAGAGTTGGAGAAGACTTAGCAACTAAACCACCACAATCATTTTTCCCCAAGTTACCTCTATTATTGCCAGATCCAACATATATCTTTAATTGCTTGTCTTTGCTTACCGATGTGCAGTATTCACATTATCAGCTTATCAGCTTATGCCATCATTATTTCGCTACACTGATTTCACAGTTATCTGGAAAACTCCTAAAGGTTTTCATCCTTGGTATCCTGAATACATTTTTTCTATATGTTGCAACATTCCATACACATATTTTAGCCCACCACAGATACAATGAAGTATTTCAAGATCAGAAATGTATTACATTAGATTTTATACCCTTAACTGTGGAAAGCAAAAAGCCTTTCAGGTAAGAAATATTATGTAAAAACATACTAAATGAATGGAAATTAACAAGAAATAAAAAGATAAGTCATGGGAGCATGAGGGTCTATGATAGAACATCATAATTCCAAATTAGTGTATGAATTCAGAACATTAATCTTTTGGTCCCAAGACCTTTTCTTCTACTTAAAATCAAACCTTGGCAATTACCTTATCTTGGCTGCTGTTTTCTGGTTTGTAAACTTAGGATAGTAATATTAATCCTTGTAAATTAGATATAAGATTTAAATGTTCTATAGATATCAAACATAGCAAAGGGGCTAGTATAGAGTAAGTCTTTAATAGTGTTCTTTTGTCTCTGTATTATTAACACAAGTTGTGACTGCATATACAATGTTCTGTGCTTATTTCTTTTTCTTAAAAAATAAATTGTATGTGATTGAACATGTTTTTAGAGTGTAAAATATAAATAAACATTAATTTTTTAATAAAAATTTGTCATAATTTAGATTGGTGAAAATCGAAAATTTCTTTTAATATTCAAGTCTGTAATATGAATCAAGTATAACTGTTTAATAATAAAAGATTCAGTCAGTTCAGTTCAGACGCTCAGTCGTGCCTGACTCTTTGTGACCCCATGAATTGCAGCATGCCAGGCCTCCCTGTTCATCACCATCTCTCGGAGTTCACTCAGACCAGCGTCCATCGAGTCCATGATGCCATCAAGCCATCTCATCCTCGGTCGTCCCCTTCTCCTCCTGCCCCCAATCCTTCCCAGCATCAGAGTCTTTTCCAATGAGTCAACTCTTCTCATGAGGTGGCCAAAGTAATGGAGTTTCAGCTTTAGCATCAGTCCTTCCAAAGAAATCCCAGGGTTGATCTCCTTCAGAATGGACTGGTTGCATCTCCTTGCAGTCCAAGGGACTCTCAAGAGTCTTCTCCAACACCACAGTTCAAAGGCATCAATTCTTTGGCACTGAGCCTTCTTCACAGTCCAACTCTCACATCCATACATGACCACAGGAAAAACCATAGCCTTGACTAGACGGACCTTAGTCGGCAAAGTAATGTCTCTGCTTTTGAATATACTATGTAGGTTGGTCATAAC
>SJYV01044772.1:0-11535 GCA_006410875.1 Neotragus pygmaeus | reverse complement strand
GCACACCAGGAGTAAACATTGTATTAACAGTCTGCAAGTGAATGGGCACATCTGTGTTCCAATAAGGCTTTATTTATAAAAACAGATTGTGGACTGAATTTGATCCATGGGCTATAGCTTGCTGTTCCTTGCTCTGGAGTGTAACCTCCATGAGACTTGGGAGTTTGTCCATGGTCCCAGTAACCAGTACAGAAATGGTTCACAGTCGCTGTAAAACCCCTTCACGAAGCATAGCCTTGTCCTGGCGAAGGGGCTTGCAAAGCTCAATGAAGCTATGAACCACACCATGCAGGGCCACCCAAGATGGATTAGACTCTAGGGAGGATCTGGATGGGGGAATCAAGTATAGCCGTTGACTCATCCAACTGTCTAACTAATTGTATTTATTAGATTTGCATAACTGTCATAAAATTACCTCAAACTTGATGACTAAGAACAATGAAAATATCTTTCTGTTCTGTTCTGTAGGTCAGAATTTTAGCATGCAATCTCAGTGGGTTAAACTCAAGGTGTTAGCTAGGTTGTCTTCCTTTCTAGACACTTTTGGGGAGCATCTGTTTCAAGGTCACCTATGTTCCTTTGTTCATGGGTCTCTTTTTCCAACTTCACAGTCCACTCTGTCTGATCATTTTCCATCTTCCTATCTCCCTCTCACACCACAGTCATGAAACATTCTTTACTTTTAAAGATGTATGCAATCAGATTAGACCCAGATAAAAATGTGACATTTAATAATAGAAGGGCATGATTTAAAAGGTCATGTAAATATCCAGTTACTACAAAATATCTAAGATTCTAAACAGATAATTTTACAAGATTGGCTAAAATGAGCAATTGAATGAGGACCCACTCTGTTCTTAATATGTTACACATGGTGCTGAATATTTTCCAGGTTTATTGAGATATCACTGGCATATAACACGTAATTTTAAGGGGTACAATCTGTTGGTTTAATACACTTAACATACTGTGAAATAATTTTCACTGTAGCCTTAGATAACACCTCCATCTTGTCATAAATTACCATTTCTTTTTTGTGTAAATTTAAGACTCTTAGCAATTTTCAAGTATATAACACAGTATTATTAACTGCAATCACTGTTCTGTATATTAGATCCTGGGCCTTACCTTACAACTTGAAGTTTGTACGTTTTGACCAACATCCTTCCGTTTCCTCCACTCTCTAGCCTTTGTTAAATGTCATTCTAGTCTCTGTTTTAATGAGTTTGACTCTTTAAGATTCCACATATAAATTATACCATATAGTATTTGTCTTTCTGTTTGACTTATTTCATTTAGCATTTCATTTAGTGTTATGTCCTCAAGGANACTCTCTAGCCTTTGTTAAATGTCATTCTAGTCTCTGTTTTAATGAGTTTGACTCTTTAAGATTCCACATATAAATTATACCATATAGTATTTGTCTTTCTGTTTGACTTATTTCATTTAGCATTTCATTTAGTGTTATGTCCTCAAGGACCATGCATGTTGTGGCAAACAACCTTATTTCCTTCTTTCTCTTGGCTGAATAATAATCCTCTGTGTGTGTGTTTGTGTGTGTGTGTGTGTGTGTGTGTGTGTGTGTGTGTGTGTGTGGTGTGTCTATGTATTTATCTATTTATCCATTGACAGACCCTTAGATTTTTCCGATATTTTGGCTGTTACAAATAATACTGCAATGAACATGAGAATGCAGATCTCTTTGAAATCGTGTTTTTGTTTCCTTGGGATATAAAGTGGGATTGCTGTATCATATGGCAGTTTTTAATGTTTTTCAGGAATCATCATTCTGGTTCCCTTAGGGCTGTATCAATTTATATTCCCACCAACAATGCACAGGGGTTTCCTTTTCTCCACATCCTCACCAACACTTTTTTCTTGTCTTTTTAATCATAGCCGTCTGTGTGGCTGAACCACACTGACTCGACTTCTCTGCTCCATCTCAGGACTTCAGCCCTTCCCTCCCCCTTCCCTTTCTGCAGGGCTGAGCTTTAGTTATTCACAAGGAATGTGCCCAGCCAGATCAGTTTCCTATCAGCATCTCCCCTTGCCTTCATCTGATATGAAAACTGGAAGAATGTCTTTTGCTGAGGAAGTTGGTTAAGTCCAGAGATCCTTGGAGGGGAGGAAATCTCTTGGTTCCTCCTGGTGCAGAGGTGTTTCTCCCTTAGTGAAAAGTGAGTATTAGTCACTCAATCATGTCCCACTCTTTATGATCGTATGGACTGTAGCCTACCAGGCTCCTCTGTCCATGGAATTCTCCAGGCAAGAATATTGGAGTGGGTAGCCATTCCCTTCTCCAGNAAAAGTGAGTATTAGTCACTCAATCATGTCCCACTCTTTATGATCGTATGGACTGTAGCCTACCAGGCTCCTCTGTCCATGGAATTCTCCAGGCAAGAATATTGGAGTGGGTAGCCATTCCCTTCTCCAGGAGATCTTCCCCACCCATGAATCAAAACCACATCTCCCTGAAGTGCAGGAGGACTCTTTACCATTTGAGCCTGTCAGACTCTATTTTTAGCTTTGGCCCCTTTAAATACCCCTGTCGCCTTTTCTGTGGTGAAAGTGTAGCTGAGAATGCCTCAGCATCTTAGGTTACCCAGTTGTAAATTACTCAAGGTAAGCTTCATAACTGTTCTTCATGGAGTCACCTGCTTTGTTGTTTGGTCTCAAAGCTCCTTCTCATCTCAGAGGATATTATTCATTATCCCCACCATCCAACATCATTCTAACAGGTATGAGATGATATCTCAGTGTGCTTTTCATTTGCATATTCCTGATGATTACTGAGGAAGTGCATTTTATCCTAAGAATCCACTCCAGTTGATTGATGATGGTCTCCTGGAAAGGCGTGTTGAGAAATTTTCTCAGACCTCATGAGAACGCGCAGTACTTGATTATAAATATCTGGGCACTGAAAGAGGCAGTCTGTCTGCCTGACGTGATTTTACCATTTTTGACTTATTTAGGAAATTATATTAAAAAGAAGAAATGTGAGTTTCCTAAATTCTGGGATTTAACTCCTAAGAAACCTGGACTATGTTTCAAGCAGGAAAAATTGGCTTCAAATCTCAGTTTCTATCTTTGTTACGACTAAGACTTTATTATCATCACTGACTCCTGTGGATCTCTGTTGTTTCAACTAGAAACTGGAAATGGCAGTGATTCCTACCTCACAGCTCTGTTATAAAAGTTTAATAAGGTCATATCTGTTAAGTATTTAGCATCAGATAATTGTCCGGTAGATATTGGTTATTCCAATTAACTTGAAGGACTCAGGGCACCAGGGCAGCAGAGAAGGTATTAAACTCAGACATCCTGTTTGCTCAGGGGTAGCTTAAAGGTATTTACATGACAAAAGTAAGCCATAGAAGGAAAACGCTGAGAAAGTAGAGCAAGCACATTGATAAATAGTTCTCAGTAAAAGCAATTTTAGCCTAAAACCCTAAGGCTGTCTTCTCTCTCTTTCTCTGGGTGACTGTCAAACCCCAGAGATATGGCTTCTTACAGCAACAGAGAGAGAGAAATCATGCTCTGGATGGGCAGTAACTACACTTGAAGTCCAGGTGGGTGGACTTGCTGTCAGAAAGAAGTACAAGGAGCCTGATGGACTTAATGCAAAAGACAAATCAAGGTGTGAGTGTGTGTGCACATGTGGGCGCGAGTGCATGCACGTATGTGTGTGCATACATAGTCCAAGGAAAACAGGTTTACTCCGAGAAGATAAATCCTGCCCTGTCTTTCCCTGCTAGTATTTATGAAGTCAACCAGGCACTTTTCCAGTTCGCTTCACTCTCCATTGACCATTTATCCCACCTATTGGGTCCTTCGGGAGCTCCAGAGAGCACCCGCCAGTTGTCCCCCTCGCGCCTGGGGCTGCATGACTGTCTATTGGGAACTTGAGAGCGAAAGCTCCTTTGACATCTATTATGAAGTAATTCTTTCTTTCCACTGACTTCTGGTGGCAACTGCCTTGAAAGAACAGCTTAGAAGAGATATTAGTCAATTTGTGAGATCTGAATTAGAAACAAAGGAAATAAAAGACAAGTAAAAGCCCTTAGTTCTGAGATTAAATATTACACTTTTGACATACACTCTTAATAATTTATCAAATCAATGAACATTTTGTTATTTGCAATAGTTCTCTGGACTTTATGGTGTTTCCCTCATATACACAAACCAAAAAAAAAAAAAAAAGGCACAATAACCCCGATTCTAGATAGAACAGATTCTATTACACGCATTTAACGAATTAAAAAAAAATTATAACAACGTCTCTCTGACAGTACTTTCTCCTGACCTTCTTTTCTGAATTTTCTCTCACTATATGTGACTCCCTTGCAACCAACACAACCTTAGAAATGAATACAAAGTGTTTAACCACACCCCTGGCATTTACTTCATTCATTAATATGAATGAATCACTGCAAGAAGGGGTTATCAGTGGTTTTAAACTTAGGGTATTAAAGCTTTCCTGAGTGGGTATGGAGATGGGTTGGGATGTGCATTTCTGTATGAATGTGTAGTATTTAACAGGAAATTAGTGCTTGGGGACCAGGGTTGCTAAATACCTACACTGTAATGATAGTACTGTACAAGCAGGAGTTAGCCTGCCAAAATCTTGTTTCTCAAGAGTCAGTGGAGCAGCATATGAAAAAGACGTTTTGGAATCCTGATTTATGGCTTTTCAACTTGAACACTCTAAGTTACAGAGCAGGGTCATTTGTATTAAATTAAAAAAAAAAAAAAAAGTCCAGAAGATAAAAGAAAAGGTCAGACTATAAAGTCCAAGGAAAATATATACTCAGAGTAATTCCTTGTTAAAGATGTTAATTATAAAGTTCACAGAGGTCAACCCTCACATATTAACACTGGTAGCTGTAAATTAGAACATTCTGATTTTTAATGACTATTCCTAGTAATGTTACATTGGGTTTTGTTAGTTTGGTGGAATGTGTGTGCGTGTGTGTGTGTGTTTAGAAATTAAAGGTCAGCAGAATAGCTGGAGGGAAGGAGAATTTATTCAGATCCTTATGAGTACACCCTAGGAAACGCATCGTGGGCGTTTTCTGTGGCTACAGCATCCTGGAGGAAGAAAGTACTGTGGTCTCCATGGTGGTGGGCAGTGAATTGAAAGAGTGATTTAGAGCCTGCCTGACCTAACAGCCTCTCCACAAAATTTAGGCCAGGCAAAGATGTTTCTCTTCTCTCTGTCATTCTCTCTCTTCATCTAGCAGATGAGGGTTTCATAGTGGAATAATTCAAAGTGAAAGAACCCATGGGTAAGGCAGCCGTAGACATCGAAGATCCTTAAGCCACTTGATCTCACTGGAGTATCCGCATATCCTATCTACATTTTTGCAGACAAATTCCACACATTCGACTGGATTTGAACCTTTCTCCCCATTCTGCTTTTCTCCTGTTCCTGCCTCCTGATAGGATTATGTAGCATTTCCTCAAACACTGCGGTGGTGGTTTAGTTCCTTAGTCGTGTCCGACTCTTGCGACCCCATGGACTATAGCCCGCCAGGCTCCTCTGTCCATGGGATTCTCCAGGCAAGAATACNGGATTATGTAGCATTTCCTCAAACACTGCGGTGGTGGTTTAGTTCCTTAGTCGTGTCCGACTCTTGCGACCCCATGGACTATAGCCCGCCAGGCTCCTCTGTCCATGGGATTCTCCAGGCAAGAATACTGGAGTGGGTTGCCATTACCATAAGTTTTAAAATAGGCTTTTTTAGAGTCTGCAGCAGAGTCTCAAGTCAGAACATGATTAGTCTGACACTCAGAATCTCATATCGCTGTATTTACCATTGCTTAAGTCGTTGTAAATAGAGTTAAGGATATTGCAGTCTTTTGCCTTCTCCACAAAGTACAAAGTATACATTTAAAAAAAAAATTAGTATTGATATTTATTGTAACTTTTAAATATGTGTCTTCAACAATATGCAGGGCTTCCCTGATGGCTCAGCAGGTGAGACTCCGCCTGCAATGCAGGAGACACAGGGGATGCAGGTTGCATCCCTGGGTCAGGAAGATCCCCTGGGGAAGGAATGGCAATCACTCCAGTATTCTCGCCTGAAAATTCCCATGAACAGAGGAGCCTGGTGGACCACAGTCCATTGGGTTGCAGAGAGTCACAACTGAGCACCTAAGCGCACATGAAACACAGCAATATATGGTATAATGTGTTACACATATTAGGTCCTCAACAAGTGCCTTTGCCATCAGTAAAATCTCTTTGAATATATGCTTTGTTTGACCAGGAGGAAGTACTATAAGCTCAGGCACTAAGCTAGAAGCTTAGTCAATAGAGGAACATTCAGTACTCGTAAAGACACATTTAGCTCAAATGATGGAAATCAAATGTTATATCTGTTTGCATTACTTAAAGCATTTCCAATTACTTGGAAAAAAAATGAATAAAACTGTCACATACATTTCAATGCAATAAAATGGTATATACTCTACTTTTAATCTTTGTATACATTCTTTTTTTTCTGTTATATATTCTGGACTGATTCATGTGGTTTGTAAGAATCAAATTCTGTTTGGATTCTTGGACAAGCAATTAATGCCTTGCCATACTCTGGAAAATCACATTCAGTACCAGGGACAGAGCAAAATTGCTCCTTTCTGAACTACAGCTGTTTCCTGAATTATTTTTTTCTCCTGCTAATACATCCAGACACACGTCTGTTTCTTAATTGCAGGAGGAGTTGTTACAAGACATCTTGAATTTTAACAACCTATTTTAAATGAAGGAAATGGACTAAAAGCAGACTAGGGAAAACTTTAAGTATTTTTGTAGGATTCAAAAATTAACAACCCAGAAGTATGTGAAGACAAACATTGATATTATACAGATGAACAAATGGCTGGGGGGCGGGGAGGAGGGAGCCATCNGGAAATGGACTAAAAGCAGACTAGGGAAAACTTTAAGTATTTTTGTAGGATTCAAAAATTAACAACCCAGAAGTATGTGAAGACAAACATTGATATTATACAGATGAACAAATGGCTGGGGGGCGGGGAGGAGGGAGCCATCATTAACAAACAGAAGATATTATAGGACAGGACTTCTCAGAGAATGGGAAAATGGGCTGGACAATATTGTAAACACACCAAGACATATAGGAGGAACTGAAATTTACATTTAGGGTGGCAAAAAGCATTTTGAGAATTTGGTCTCATGGATGGAAAAGGAAGTCCCAATGATTTCTAGGAAAGAAATAACTAATAATATCAGAATTGTGATTAGCTCATCTTTTTTCAAACAAAGGGAATTTAAAACAATTACACAGTGTTTTCATAAAGCTTTAGAATTACAAATTCTAAAATATTACAGATTAATGTCACCAACATGTGAATTGATTATCACTCAGGCTCTCTCTGGCTGCAGTGAGTGGGGGTCACTCTGTCATGGAGTGTGGGCTTCCGCAGTGACTTCTCTTGTTGCGGAGCTCGGGTTCTAGGCTTGCAGGCAGATGTAACAGCATAGTTGCCGCTCATGGGCTCTAGAGCACTCTCTAGTTGTGAAACACAGGCTTAGCTGCTCTACAGCGTGTAGGACCTTTCCAGACCAGGATGAAACCAGTGTCCCTTGCATTGCAAGGCAGATTCTTGACCACTGGGCTGCCCGGGAAGCCTTGAAATGGATAATCTCCATCTGTGCTGTGCTTTCCTGTGGAGAAGGTAGCCACTTATTTTTAGACTTCTCATCTCTTTATGAACACTGGTGTTTGTCAAATATTTATTAAATCTCCACTATGTTTTAAAAACTTGAAGAGGCAACGTCCATCAGAGTGGCCAAGACACAGTGCACATCCCATGGGAACTCCCAGCTGCTGGAGCGTGAAGACAGTTGTCCTGATCCAGAGCAGGGCATGCCCTGAGGAAAGGAATTGAGCAGATACTGGTTTCCTTGGTTAGTATGTGTTAGGGACAAAGTGCGTATTTAATCTATTTTCACTGCGTCTGTCATCTCCCTTTGCACACCTGAGTAACCTTCTGATGTTTGCATAAATATCCTACTTGCCACTAAAACATGATTTTTGTTCTTAGAGCCCTGCTTTCAGGAAAAGTATATGTATTTATAGCTATCTATTTTGCATTTAATGTATATTTATGTTGGTTATGATGTTAATAAACGGCAGTGGCTTATTAGAAAAAATATCAGTTGAGGCAGCAGCTCACTTTATAAAACTATGAAAAAAAATGTATGTTTTAGTTCTTACTCATGATTTCTTCTAAGTATCTTATACTTTGTATGAAGCACCAAAACCTTATATTCAAAGAAATATTGTGATTCTATAAAGGTTTATATTATCACAGTTGATAGTAGTCATAATAACAAATAATTGAAGATACTACTTGACCACTATGTGTAAGATATAGTACTAAGTACTTTCCTTGGTTTATCTCACTCAATTTTTATTTAATCATCACACTTATTGGAGGAATATATATATATATATTTTTTTTTTCTTCTTCTATATGTCATAGATCTGAAAACTGAGACTTGGAAAACATATAATTTGTCCAAAGTCAAGCACTTGTTATGTATGTGTATGTTTTTGTGTACTTTAATAAATTTTTTTTTCTACTTACTATTTGCCAAAAATGGTTTTAAACAAGTTACGAGAATGAAGATATTTTGTTAGTATTTTTATTATATCCACTTTATAGATGTGGAAATGGAAGTTTCATGAGGCAAACTCCCTGTACCCAAGACCACACCTTACAAAGGGATGAAATCAAGATTCGAGTCCAGACACTCTGACTTCCAAGTTCATGGTTTTAAATAACATCCTAAGGCTTTTGGAAATGGTACTCTAATCCTTCAGACTGTCCTTCTCAACTCTTTACTGCTTACATTCATCCTGAATATCCCTTTTAGTGAAGGGGACTCTGAACCCTCACTTTATTTTATATACGATTTTTTTTTATTAAATCCACTTCTCATTTCTTTAGAGACTTAGGAAGCCACTTCCTTACTTCCAGAAGCACTTGCAATCTTAATTCAGTGGTCCTGAAATCTAAAGGGCAATCAGGGCAGGGGCATCCTTGTCCACCATCAAAATCCAAGCCCTCTCACTGCTCTTCCCCTGCCACACACACAGCTACACATCTTACCGTGTACTTTTGTTTACAATAATCTGTGCCTCCTGCTTTCTGAAATATCCCTTGACTCTTACTTCTGTGCCAGTTATAACCTCAACTCCATTATAAATGTCTCCTTTATATCAGAAACCTTCTCACAGAATGTTCTTTCACCTTCTTTTGTTTCTGAAACCAACTCTCCCCTGACAACACTTCCTCATTGAAGCTGGTTTATTAGTTCTCACCTTGTGGTCTCCGAGGTGATGTCACCACTCTCTAACTCATTTTTGCTTCTATTACAAATCTTTCTCTTGCTCTCTTACAAAAAGCTCTCCTTTGTGTCTCACAATCTCCAACTGTACATTCTACTGATTAATGGATACTTTTAGTGTCTTATATAAGTGACCTGTCCCTCCCCAAAACGCTCAAATGTTTTTAAAAAGATATGTGAGTTCCTAGTTATGAATGTATCAAGTCTCACAGTATCTGCATAGACCCTTTGACCAGAATCGTGATCTCTAAGTCCCCCTTACTACTCATTAATATCATATACTGACCATTGTTTCACGGCACACACCATGTAGGACCTAGATTCTTATCTTCCTCTGAACTCTATGTCTCTCCTTCAGTATGGAGCTGGATCAGGAATATAACCGTACCTCTCTCAACATTTCTCAACCTCTTTGAATCATACAACTTTCAAAATCACTTCCTAAAGTAACTCACATTAGAGCATACCATTTTCCAACAATACCAATATTTTTGATCTCTAATTATATATGAGATTCAATGAACAGACTTTTTAATGTAGTATAATAGACAATGTACTAAGCAGCTAACAATTATTAACTCTTAATCCTCATCATCAACTATTAATGCTTCCATTTTTTAATGAAGAAAGGAAGCCAAGATTGTTTACATTACTTGTGCAAGTTTATGCCCCTACATATAGGATAGAAGGCTTTCCCAGCAACTCAGTGATAAAGAATCTGCCTACCATACAGGAGATGCAAGAGATTCAGGTTTAATCCCTGGGTCGGGAAGATCCTCTAAAGGAGTACATGGCAATCCACTCCAGTATTCTTGTATGGAGAATATAGAATGGATGCTGGTATTTAAACTCTCAGAAATGTGCCTATAGAGCTCATGTTTTCAACGATATGATTATTGGGCAAGGTTTGTGGTCGAATGAGGAATTCCCATATGCAGAGAAGTCAGTTGTGTTATGTATACAAACAACTGAATTGCCACTGAATGTAGTTATAGCTATAACATACAACCTAACATATAGAAGGTAAATATTAGTCACCTTTTTTCAAATTATTCAGAGAAGCTTCATATAAGGATTATTCTGAAAAAAAAAAAGAAGGTAGCAGCAACTGTTTAGACACTGAAGAATATATCTTTTAAGTGTTTGAAGATTTTAAATGTGCATAATTTAGATTTTCAAGTCTAAGTGCAAAGATTATACATGCTACATCATATCTATGCCAGTTGAAAATTCTCATCCAAGCTCCATTTGTTGAGAACCTGAAACTCTGAGACTGTTTCCTTTGATAAAAGCCCAACAACTCTTAAATCATGCATCTTTAAGAAAAGTGAGAGAGAAGGGACACATTGGAGGCATGAAGGAGAAATGCCATTTTGAGAGACAGAATCCCCAGGGAAATTGGACTGTTCAGCTAAAATGAATTTATTGGCCTCTTGCGATGCCCACCTCGCTAACACCATGTATTGTTTACTCTGTTCTTTGATTCCTTGTCCCTGGGAGGAAATTTGGTATTGTGTTTGCCTTTTCAAAGATTTCAAAATTTCTATTCACTACCTACTGTTAACTGTTCTACCTGCTACCACCTGATCTACCATCTTGGAGCACCACTCTATTCTGACACGTTTATTTTTTTTCCCCCCACAAAGACTCTCGCATAGCCCAGAACACCTACAAGAAACAGTTACTTTGCCTGGCCTTTAAAGCCCTGAAAATCATAAGATTCACAGCACTGTATTTGCCAACAAAATAAGACATTCATTTTCTATCTTTGTTTACATTGTTAATCAAATTATCAAAGCAGAAAGGCTTTTTTTGCTTATATTCTCTTCTACAGAGCTATGAAATTTCATAATCATCTGAACTCTTGACAGTTTACAATTGGATGTCTTCAGCTTGCTGTTGTTTAGTCACTCAGTTGTGTATGATTCTTTGTGACTCCATGGACTGCAGAAACGCCAGTCTTCCCTGTCCTTCACCATCTCCCAGAGCTTGCTCAAACTCACGTCCAGTGAGTTGGTGATGAAATCCAGCCATCTAGTCCTCTGTCATTCCCTTCTCCTCTTGCACTCAATCTTTCCCAGCATCAGGGTCTTTTCCAATGATTTGGCTCTTCACATTAGGTGCCCAAAATATTGGAACTTCAGCATCCGTCCTTCCAG
>SJYV01044771.1:0-29448 GCA_006410875.1 Neotragus pygmaeus | reverse complement strand
CCCTGGAGAGAGGGTGTGAGGGATTTTAAATGGGATGTCTGTCTGCTTGGATCCAGGGTCTAAGGACTGGTGGTTTTGGAGAGGGAGCTGGCTCCCCAAGTGCTGGGGGCTGACAGCCCATGGGGGATTGAGGTGGTTGCCGTCTGCCATCTCTGAATTCTGCCCGCAAACACTCTCCCTGCTTCTTCTGGGATTGCTATGGAAACCTGGACAAAGCCTTTCTCTCTGTGCTCAGCTTTACTGGGTGTTTTTCCTTCTGGCCTCGAAGCTTACAAATCATTCTTTCCTGCGTGTAGATCAGATGGGTCTCCCGGGCCCTATCTGGGCAGGGTGACTGACAAGTCAATTTGGTCAGACAGTTGCTTGTGCTGTTTTCCTATTGAAACGAGCTCTTTATTTGGGTTCCTGGTGAACTGGGTTTGAGCTGGGACTGGGATCAGGAAGGCTGGGGAGGGGATCCCCAGAGGGCCTTCTTTTTTCCAGGAGACACTGAGAGAAAGGTGGGAATCTAAACCCCCAGGTCTGGAACAGGGAGCTGGAGGTATGCTGAGATGGGGCCGGTGACATCATTCCCATTTTACAGATGACTCCTGGGCCTCAGGGAGCTGAGCTGCTTTACCCAAAACCACAAGACTTGAGTGGCAGAACCAGGACTCCACTTGAAGGCTTGGCATTGAGCATGCCACTCTTTCTGCTGCTTAAGTCTAGGGAGAAATGAAAGTGGCCTTTGTCCGATTTGGGTATTTCCCTCCTTGTGACGGGTAAGGAAAAGGCTATTGTTGCACATCTGAGGCTGATGTTACCTAAAGAACCAAGTGGCAATCTCTTCTCATGAGAACTCATGACAAATCTGCAAATGACTTGACCCAGGACTCTGGGCTTTCCAAATGCAACCTGGGCTTCCCAGGTGGCTCAGTTGTAAAGAATCTGCCAACAAATGCAGGAAACAGAGGGGACACAGGTTCGAACCCTGGGTCAGGAACATCCCCTAGAGTAGGAAATGGCAAGTCACACCAGTATTCTTGCCTGGAGGATCCCATGAACAGAGGCGGACCACAGTCCATTGGGTCACAAAGAGTCGGATTCCACTGAGCACGAATGCTTGAACGCACAAATGAACAAATGCAGCCTCCCTCAAAGGCCCTTCCACAACTTCCACTTGCCCATCCAGCTGATGGTGAGCTCACTTCTCAAAAGGTGCAGCTGAGGCAGAGAGAAGAGAGCATGTGATTTCTATCTCACTTCTGGCACTTCCTGGCTGTGTGACCTTGTGCAAGTCACCAAGCCTCTCTGAGCTTCAGCTGCCCTGTTTGTGCAATGCTGCTGCTGCTGCTGCTACTAAGTCGCTTCAGTCGTGTCTGACTCTGTGTGACCCCATAGATGGCAGCCCACCGAGTTCCCCCATCCCTGGGATTCTCCAGGCAAGAACACAGGAGTGGGTTGCCATTTCCTTCTCCAATGTGTGAAAGTGAAAAGTGAAAGTGAAGTTGCTCAGTTGTGTCCAACTCTTAGCGACCCCATGGACTGCACCTTACCAGTCTTTTCTGTCCATGGGATTTTCCAGGCAAGAGTACTGGAGTGGGGTGCCATTGCCTTCTCTCATTTGTGCAATGCAGAGGATCATTATTGCTCTGCCTGCTTATCTGGGTAGTTACGAGGATATAAAGGGATCAGAAAAGGGAATGCATTTTGTAAGCCCACAGGGCTATCCAAGTATCCATACAGGAGTGAGATGTGTATAAGAGACAGCCTGTTCCCTGATTATACTGATGGCATCCACGGAGGGAAGGAGGCAAGCAGCAGCTCATGTTTAGTCTATTACCAGGAGGCCCAGACTTGTGATAAAAAAAAAAAAAATACACACCAGCAACAACACAGCTACAGCGATGTGTACAATAGGGAACCAGCTTGACAATCCCCTGCCGCGGCCCTACCGGTTAAAACGGCAGCTACAGTAAGAAGCCAAATGCCCGCTGAGCCTAAGCAAACAAGCACTCGGAGACGTTCTGTCTGTAACCGCCTTTCCTGATCTTCCTGGGTCAGGAAGAGCCCCTGGATAAGGGAACAGCTCCCCACTCCAGTATTCCAGGATTCCACGGACAGAGGAGTCTAGCAGGCACAGTCCACGGGGTCACAGAGAGTTGGACACGACTGAGGGACTCGCCCTTTTGGTACTCTTGCTGGAGAATCCCGTGGACGGGGGAGCCTGGTGGGCTACAGTCCACGGGGTCACAGAGAGTTGGACACGACTGAGCGCCCTGCTGTGGTGCTCTACAAAAGCTTTTAAGTTTGATTAAGTCCCACTTATTTATTTTCTGCTTTTCTCTCTATTGCCACGGGAGACTGGCGTAAGGAAAGGCTGGTACGATTCATCCACCCCGCTCTTTCTGGCTGCCATGACCATTCCCTTGCGCTGCTTCAACAATGGCACAGGCCCTCAGAAGAGGGGGCTTCCGAGTGCTGGACGTCCAGGACTGGAAGGCACCCAGGGTGAGGGATCACACGCTGTAGGCCCTCAGAAGAGGAGGCTTCCGAGTGCTGGACGTCCAGGACCAGAAGGCACCCAGGATGAGGGATTACATGCTGTAGGACCTCAGAAGAGGAGGCTTCTGAGTACTGGAAGTTCAGGACCGGAAGGCACCCAGGATGAGGGATCACACGCTGGATGTCTTACCCTTTGGTGTGCTGTGCCATGGGACGCCTATACACGTGCCTTCTCAGGATAAGGCTTTTACATGCATAAACCAGACTGCAAAGTAATTTTACAGTACAAATGTGCTTTATAGTTTCTATTTAACTGGTTGATGAATGAAATCAGGAAAGTGTCACAAACCAGTTCAAAGAGAGAATTCAAAGAGCAGAAACATATATGGGCAACTGGCACATTTGCTAAAATAAATGTGCTAATATATGCAAACCCTGCTCATAACTGGGGTGGGCAGGAAGTAGAGCGGCCAGGGAGAGAGTGGGGATCAACTGCATCCTCGATAGGACAAATTTTACCTCTGCGGACAAGAATCATTTCTCTTACTCTCATTTTTCTCAACTTTCAGAGCTGTAAAACAGCTCAAAGGCAAGGAAAGACGAAAACTATAGAATCAGACCATCAGAAGATGCACAAGAGGCCGTCTGGCATTCTATAGGAAACTAATATCCATTTTGTGCCATTTCAAAGGTGGTCATATAATTATTTTTCTGGAAAATGAAATAGATATAAACACAGAAGAAAGCAATCATGTAGAAATACATTCGCTAAAATAGTTTAAGATTCTGCCATATAGTAATGTGTGTGCTTCTTCATTGTCACATGAGTTAACATAGTTCTGCAAGGACCACTGTAATGTTGGAGTCACGTGCATCAGCGCTATTTCAGGGTGTCGACAAAGACTATAATGTGCTATGAATGTATCTATTTATTTCTGTATTTTACAAAGCCACAGGTATTGTTAGAACCAATGTGATTTGTGTCTTCCCTTGGTAAGGGAAGGAAATGATACATGTCAGTTAGAATCCTACTAGGCCCCATGTAAAGAATCTCTGAATTCTATTTTAAAAGTTTCCCCTTACTCTTAATGTTGCAATAAAAAATGATGACCCAAATTGGAAGAAGAGAAAAGAAGTGAAACAAATTAAGTGAGTTTCACATTATCAATGTGTCTGGGAAAGGTGTCCTTGGATCTGTCTCCCCCAGGGTAACCAAGGAATGAGAGAGACCCAACACTGGTTTAGGGATCTGAGAATACAGAGTAAACACGCTCACATTCCTTGGGCAGAGGGCTAGAATTTTACAGGACCCCAGCACTGGGGCAGTCAGGACCGAGACGGTCTCCTAGAGCTTACCGAAATGTCAGGACAGTGTTTTCCAGGTGGTGGTACAGATGTGTGAAGAGACGACCCATGCAGAGAGGGCTGTGATGGAGGAGTTGGGGGAATGCAGCAGGCTCCTCTGTCTGGGATTCTCCAGGCAAGAATACTGGAGCAGTTTGCCATTTCCTTCCACCGGGGATCTTCCCGACCCAGGGACTAGACCCCAGTTTCCAGCATTGGCAGGCAGATTCTTTACCACAGAACCACCAGGGAAGCCCCCTTATGTTCTCTGTAATCAAGAAAATATGGCTTCAAGTCCCATCAACTTCCTACCCATCCTTAAAACTCTTTCCTGAGGCTGTGGTTTGGCCTCTCTATTCCCCACATTCCCTCCCAATCTACTAACCCCTCTGTAAGCCTTCCAGGGCGCCTTCTCCTAAGGTGTCTGTGATGCCTGCGTGTGTATGCTGCAGTCACTTCATTCGCGTGAGACTCTTGGCGACCCCATGGACTGTAGATGACAAGGCTCCTCCGTCCGTGAGGTCCTCCAGGCAAGAACACTGGAGTGGGTAGCCAGGCCCTCCTCCTGGGGATCTTCCCGACGCAGGGATCAAACTAGCGTCCTCTGTGTCTCCTGCACTGCAAGGGTATTCTTTTAACTGCTGAGCCACCAAGGAAGCCGAAGGTATCTGTGATACTGTAACTCGTGACAAGAAATTTCATCTTCATCCATAGCTCCAAGGCACAGAGCGCCTGAGCCTTTGGAACTTCCTAAGGAATATTCCAAATGGTAAAAGGGACTTTTGTTCTGTTAATGATACGAATTCTGGAAAGCGCCTACACGTGGGGGCTGGATGCCAGTGCAGCCCATCAAGTGACTGTGTGTGTGTGTGCCTAGTCGCTCAGTCATGCCCAACTCTTTGTGACCCCTTGGACTGTAGCCCGCCGGCTCCTCTGTCCATGGGATTCTCCAGGCCAGAATACTGGAGTGGGTTGCCATGCCCTCCTCCAGGGGATCTTCCCAACCCAGGGATCCAATCCAGCTCTCCCGCATTGCAGGTGGATTCTTTACAGTCTGAGTCACCAACTCAGCCTTAACACTGGATTGCCAGAGAAGTGCCAGAATCTAGAAAGAGGTGAGGAAGGATTCCGCTGCAGGTTTCAGAGTGAGCGTGGCTCTTCCAATACCCTGACTCCAGACTTCCAGCCCCCAAAACTGTGAGAGGAAAAACTGTCTGTTGCTTCCAGCCAGCCAGTGGGTGGTCCCTTGTTTTGGGAGCCCTAGCAAACTAATACAGAGGCTTCCCAGAGTAAGTGACATTTGAATAAATTCTGAATTTCCAAACAGAAATACAGGATTTATTTGCCTAACAGATGTGGACTGGAAATTTTTTTTTTCTTTCTTTACTTTTCCTAGTATTTATAAGTCAACCTCTTTCACACTGACATTCTGATGCCCAGCCTCCCTCAAAAGATGAAAAGAGCCACAGGCCACCAAGAGCTGGAACTGTACTCCATGAAGGTCACATGAAGGAGCATGTGTTCCCAGGCTGCCCCGTTTCCCAGCACTCACACCTGGTCCTCCCCACTCTTTGTATGTCCAGCCTGGCATCTGTGCCATCGTAAATGCATGAACTGGCTCTAAGATTTTTCAGCCAGAAGAGACTTCAGAGGAGAAGTCTCTGCAGCTCTCCCCAGGAGCCCCCGTGCATGGTGCTGGTTGTCACCTGTCCTCCAGAGCCCTGGCCCCTTGCCTGTGTCGGCAGCAGTTGGGGGGATGAACCCTATCCCAGTATCTTTAATTAAATCACCATTCCTCAAACATCCTCTTGCTCTGCGACTTATTACCATACCCTGGATCTTTCACCCTTGCTGCTGAATTCTGATGTGATGGATCTCAAGTCCCCTACGTGCTCCACAATTTGTTCTTGAAGTGGAAACGTTTACCTTTTGGTTGCCTAATGTGTTTCTACCATCTTCCATCCAGCAGGACGTCAGGGCCCTCTGTACAGCACTCAGGAAAGGAGGCCAGCTTAGACTGCAACCCCTTCATTAAAACAAAACTCAGGGCAAACCTAAAGCATCCCAGAAACCTGCCAGGGCTGCAGAATGTGACTATCCCCGCTTACGGGGGAAACCAGGATGAGTTTCTGCTTCACTACTTATTACCTGTTTGGGCAAACTACTTGACCTCTCACAATTTTCTCTGTACTATGAACATAAAAAATCATCCAAGACATAAGATCTTCACGGTGATTAAATGAGATAAGCATACACACAGTGTGCTTAGAGCAATGCCTTGATATAATAAACACACTTTAAAATTAGCTATTGTTATTACTCTAATTGTTATTGTTATCAGTTTCATTGCTGTTTTTATTGTTGCTGTTACTGTTATAGCAGTAATACTCCATTACAATGCTCCAAATGGGGTCAAAAAAATTCAACTGTGTACAGTGTAGAATCACAGTATTACAAAGTTTAAGAGAAAACTAATGTAAGGCTACAATGAAGAAGGGTAGTAAAAAAATCTGCCTGTCTACGCAGGAGTACCAGAGATAAGGGTTCTATCTCTGGGTCAGGAAAGATCCCCTGGAGAAGGAAATAGCAACCCACTCCAGTGTTCTTACCTGGAGAATTCCATGCACATAGGAGCCTGGTGAGGCACAGTCCATGGGGTTGCAAAAGTGGGGACATAACCCTAGCAACTGCACACACACACACACACACACACACACGTTACGTCTGACACAATGTTATATTTGATATAACATGATAACAGATGGTGATTGCAGCCATGAAGTTAAAAGATGCTTACTCCTTGGAAAGAAAGTTATGACCAACCTAGATAGTATATTGAAAAGNACACACACACACACACACACGTTACGTCTGACACAATGTTATATTTGATATAACATGATAACAGATGGTGATTGCAGCCATGAAGTTAAAAGATGCTTACTCCTTGGAAAGAAAGTTATGACCAACCTAGATAGTATATTGAAAAGTAGAGATATTACTTTGCCAACAAAGGTCTGTCTAGTCAAGGCTATGGTTTTTCCTGTAGTCATGTATGGATGTGAGAGCTGGACTGTAAAGAAAGCTGAGCACCAAAGAATTGATGTTTTTGAACTGTGGTGTTGGAGAAGACTCTTGAGAGTCTTTTGGACTGCAGGGAGATCCAACAAGTCCATTCTGAAGGAGATCAGCTCTGGGATTTCTTTGGAAGGAATGATGCTAAAGCTGAAACTACTTACTTTGGCCACCTCATGTGAAGAGTTGACTCATTGCAAAAGACTCTGATGCTGGGAGGGATTGGGAGCAGGAGGAAAGGGGGACGACAGAGGATGTGATGGTTGGATGGCGTCACTGACTCGATGGACGCGAGTTTGAGTGAACTCCGGGAGTTGGTGATGGACAGGGAGGCCTGGCGTGCTGTGATTCATGGGGTTGCAAAGAATTGGACACGACTGAGTGATTGAACTGAACTGAACTGATACCTGATATGTCATCATGATATATGTTTAGTTTTGTTTTTAATAGGGCTTCTCTGCAGTACATTTTCTCTGGGGAAAAACCTAACCTGTTTGACACCAGTTGGAGTCACAGGGTAAATGAGATATCACAGAAGAGCCCTCCCTGGCCAGAGGGTATTTGGAGAAGCCTAAAGCTGTGCACAGAGTTGTGAGCTATGACTTAAGCCAAAGACCATAAAGAAGGATCCAGATGGAGGAAGTGTAGAGGCTCAGCAATGGACAGACTTCCTGTGGGATGCCACCTCAGGCTAACAGAGACGAAGGGATCAGAGCTCTGAATCATAATCAAGTTGACAAGTACCCTCTCCTGGGGAATCTGAGTAGCCTATGTCCTCATTAAGTTGGAAAGCTTGGTTTGTTTTTGCACTTTCTCTATAGTTACAACTTTACACCAGAGGATTGCCATTCTCTATGCAAAAGATGAGGCCGTGTTAATACAGTGAAAAGTCTTACATATGACCAGACCGAAACGGATACGAGGTAGTCATCTGTCTCGCCTTGCTATGAATCATGTAATCTGCCTGAGGAACAACTTGTTTCATGACACTCCTCTGATCGACAAGCTTCCAGAGTTCCCCGTCACCGAAAGAGCAACGTCTAAATTCCCAGGATGTCTGCATGAGGCCCGGATGTGAGGAAGGCAAGTGTGACAGTAAGACAGGAGACAGCCGCGGAACCTCAGCGTCGTGTCTGCCATCCACGAGAACATCAGCCAGCCAGTCCCTCTGGTCAGCATCCTGCACATCATCCTCAAGTCATCTCCTTTCTCCTTACCTACCCATTCCCTCAAGTAGTGAATTGATCAGTCACTGAGATCTTTTATCAGCGCACCTCCTGAACAGCTGTTGAACTTGCCTGTGTTTTCTATTTCCTCCACTGCTACCACCATCCAGGCTTGAATGATAAGCCTGGGCATAATTTGGTTCCCCAGTGCTCTCCCATTTCTCCATAAAAATCCATCCTTCATATTTATTTTCAAAGTGGGAAAAACTGGTGTGTGTGTGTGTGTGTGTGTGTGTGTGTGTCTATGCACTCATGCAAGAGGAAAGTGGTAAGGAAGAAGGCTTGAATGGAAAAGAGACAACTAATCATAAGAGCTAACTATATTGAGTGATTATTATATGTCAGGTGTTGTGCTAGTGCTAAATGATCTATTCACTATCTCATTTAATTCTCCTCAAGCCCCTAGAGGTGGAAAGGGGAGGCTCCAAGGGTGTACTATGTTTAAAATGGCTGTAATACTTTATTGTTCTTCCCATTGAGAAACAGAATCAAATCCCTTTCTTTGAATCCAAACTGTCTTAATAACTTACTCAACTTGGTGAATGCAGCAGAAGTGATGTTCTGAACCTTCTGAAGCTTGGTCATAAGAAGTGTTTCTTGTAATACTCTCTATCTCCCAGAGCCTTGAGAAACTGTAAGAAGTCCCACAACCCTGAACCTATGAGAAGGTTCTATGAGAACCAGCCTATGAGAAGCACGGCCATGGGTAGCCGTCGTGGAGCTCAGGAGCGGAGCGAACCCTTCAGAAGGGGGCCCTTCAGGCAACGCCACATGGACCCAAGATGGATGACCCAGCTGAGCCCCGAATTCTTGACCCAGTAAACTGTCACCAAAATATAATGGTTATCACAAACCACTAAGTTTAGAGATTTTTTTTTTTTTTNCTCCAGGTGTTTCTTGACTTCCTACTTTTGCATTCCAATCCCCTATAATGAAAAGGACATCTTTTTTGGAAAATCCCCTGCTTAGCGCTCTATAATACAGGAGCCCATTTCTTTTCTTTACATCACATGCCATGATTTGAAATTACCTGTTCTTCTGTGTATTGACCTGTCTTCCCCAGCCATGTCAACTTAGCGAACACCAGCCCTATCTGTCAGAGTCACTGCTGGTTTCCAGGTGTCCAGCCAGGGCAGACAATCAGTAGTTGCTCAGGAAACATACAAGGAGTGAATGGCCCTAAGGCTCTTCTGGGTGGAGCCATTCCCAGTCTTACCAGACTTTCTTCGGGAACAAAGGGCAAAGAGAAGGCAGTGAGGGAAAACCACTGTGTAACCATGCTAGGTCTCAGGGTCTGAATTGGACCAAGACAATATGCTAAAAATTTTCTTTTATTAAATTTTTATTAAAATTTTCTTCTATTAACAAGAAAAGCATTTTAACTTTAAGCCAGGTAACAATCCTACAAGAACAGGACTCTCTTCTGCTAAGTGGGCAGTTATCAAGATGTGACCCAAAGATCTTGGGAGGCATAGAAGACCCTGTCAGTGAAAACTGTTTTTGTAGTAATGCGGTTTTTATGACAAAGAGGATGCTTTGCCTTCCTCACTGTGTGGACATCTGCATTGGCTCTGGGGGCTGCCACTGGCACTCAGCACTCTTCAGGGCCCAGGCAGCACAATGTTCTCATGACCAAAATGCAACAAATCCACTTAGGGACATCTTTGATTGTGTGGCAAAATGCACTAATCTTACCAAATTGTAACACTTTTTAATAGCCTACGTGACAAATGGGAGGCATGCAGCAAGTGCTTCTGCTGCACCCTGAAGGCTGATGGTTGTTCCAGAGAAAGGCACCCTGTGGTTGATTGAGTAGCAAGCTGACTTGGTACTTGGCAGACATTTCCTCAAAAGTGAACCGAGTTAGCCCCAAACTTCGAGAAAAGCTGATGATAGTATGCATTGATAACCATGCCAATGATAACCTTTGAGCTTTCAACCAAAACAGGATCTGGAAAACTAATAGCTGTCAGCTCTAGTGTGACGACCTCCCCATACTCAAAAACATTTCTGATAAGCTCACAGTGATTTTAACAAGTCTAATTAAAAAAAAAATTTTTTTTTTATAATGAATGTGTCCATTTTTGGAAGATTTGAATAACCCAATGAACCACTATTTTGCCAATGGCCAATTCAGTGTTATAAAATTATGCACATGTAAAAGATCCATTTAAGTAAGTACACAATAGACTAATACATTTTAAGTTGACAAAGTAGGAAATTTTGATTGATATGATCTCCCTTTTAAGAAATTGTCACTTCTTAAGTTTGGTGTAATATCAAAGACATTCAGAATTATTTGAAAAAGTTATTTAAATACCCTTTTTTTCTCCAACTACAAATCTGTGAGGCCAGATTTTCTTCAACCAAAAAACATTGCAATGGACTGAATGAGGAAACAGATAAAGAGAATCTGCCTTCTATGAAAAAATTAGGCATTAAGGATTTGCAGAAACGTGAAGCAGCGCCACTCTTACTGGTTTGTTTTTTTTCATGCTTAAATTGTTATTTTTAAATGAGTGAATAACTAATTTTCTCAGTTTCTAATCTGGTAAGTATTGATAGATAAAACCCACAAAAATAAAGTCTCTTAGAAATTCACAATAAATTTTAAGATTATAAAGGAATTAATTCTGAGACCAAAGAGTTTGAGAAGTGCTGGTCCATCTCACACAGGCTTTTTTTTCCAGACATAGCACACAGCCAGATGAGGGGTCTTAATCTGGAGTGTCAGCTCTGGCTGGCCAGCTGGAGGTTTAGCCTCACTGATCCTCTGCTGCCTTGCCTATAAAATGGAGCTAGAAATAACACTTCCCTGCTTACCTTCTGTGCTCAGGAAAATATGAGCACAAATAAGAACCACCGTCACAATAAAATCCTAGCCGATAACACAAGCTGTTTCCCATAATCTGCATTTTAAATTCTTTTAAACTAATGCAAGGGAGACAAGTGTGTAAGCGACGTGAGTTCAGAAGCCTTGTCTTATACACCGTGACTTTTCTTTGTGAATCTTGCTTTATAATTGGTGTGACTGGCTCTCCCCCTCTGCTGTGTGCCTGACTTAGAGCTGATCAAGGAGGTGCTGTCCCTGGATGAGAAGATCCATGACCTGGCCCTGGAGCTCTACACACAGAGGTCGCTTCTGGTCATGGGACGAGGCTACAACTATGCCACTTGCCTGGAAGGAGCCCTGGTGAGCACCCTCTGCCCAACTGCCTCCTCCACCGGCCCCTGGGTGAGGGCAGGCGTGGGAGACACCCCAGGAAACCCACAGGAAGGAGGGCAGGGTGTTGGGCTGGGGAGGGGAGGGCGTCGCTCTCTGACCCAGTGTTCTAGCCCTGCTGACATGGAGATGCAGGCTCCTAGTTTCCTGCACAGAGGGGCGGGGTGTTCGCCTGCACCAGGCGCTATATGGGATAGCCCATTCATACCTCAGGAGCATCTTCTGAGAGACTGGCAGTTATTGTTCACGTTTGACCCAGGAGGAAATTGAGCCTCCAAAAAATTCACCTTGCTCAAGATTACATAGTACAAGTAATCAACCTAAAATTGAAACTCAGTTTAAAAAAAAACAAAAAAACTTTGCTTTTTTCTATTACCATAAGAAGTCTGTGTGGGAGGATTGGGCACACCAGAACTGCAGGGTAAAGTCTCTACACAGTTTCCCCTGTTACTCCTCAGTCTTCTGAGGTGAAGTGAGATCCTGCAGAAGATAAGCATGGAAAGCCCTGCACTTCTTATATCAGTGCCACTGCAGCAATAAAGATGTGGCTTGAGAGAAAGCTGATGGAGTAGGGACGAGATACCAGGACCACAGGGCTGCTAAGAGGGCAGAAAGAGATGTGGAGACCCGAGCCTAGAGCTCGCCTTACTCACTATCCACTTGCTGTTTACGGCTCAGAGGATCAAGCAAGGTAAATGGGAGACAGTGTTAGCAGTGCGGCAGCATCTATAACTCAGCTAGACTCCCCTCTTCTCCCTGTGGGAGCAACTGCCTATACACCCCACCACCCCCATTTGGAAGAATGATGCCACCAGTGGGAAACAGAGTATTACAGGAGGCAGGGCGTCGGGGTGAGGTGCAAGCCATGAGTTGCCAGATTGCAGGAAGCTTCAGCTCCTACATCCTTCCAGTGCAGACTCTGGCACCCATGAGGGGCCACGCACACAGCTTCTCTGTAGCAGCAGACTCATTGCTCGGGTGGGGCACCCTTTTGGTACCCACAGCTATGCCTCTGCTGTCTAGTGTGGGGTGCTCAGCTGCAGCTCCTGAGTGTGCTGGTGAAAGATGCATATTCAACTATGTCTCCAAGTTAGTCCTGGAGGAAAGAAAAGCTTTTACACTGCTGCTGGCGCAAGTCCGTGGCCCCTCTGTGGTCACTTGGGTACTGTACTTCCACTGTCTGCAGCATCCAGAGTGGAGCCGCACTTCTGACAATGTTTCCCTGACCCAAGTCGTTCTAGGGGAGTTGAGAAATATTTTCTTCAAAACTCTCACTGGTTCAATGACATGGGTTTAATGATAACTGAAAAAAAAAAAAAAAGAAAGAAAGGATCTCTCTAAACATAGGGGGAAAACTCCATTAACACCCCAGTGTGTGTCATTTTGCTTGATAGTTAAGTTGGAGCAACACTTTAGAAGTTATTAATCATCCAGAATTGAGGGATCAGTTAATCAGATTATTAAATGAAGGTGTAGAATACAATGCCATCATTACAAACTATGACTGTTAGGGAAACCATGGGGCTGGCTCAAAAGGGAAGGGGACAAGCTAGATTGATACTGACTTGCCCGTCACAGTGGGGGCAGGGTGGCTGTGCCCCAGAGCTCGACTGAGGACACAAGCTGTATGCTGGGCTTTGTGCGTGCGCTAGACAGCAGGTACCCCTCTTCCCTGGGCGTGGCCTCACTGGCTACCCTCAGTACCACTGACCACTCCAGTGTGTCCATCTCCCTTGTGGGCCTCAGCTCCCTGCTTCCTGGATCATCCTTTCCCTGGCTTCCCTTTCTCCCCACTGGATGATCTGCTCCCATTAGCAGCATGACACTGATTACGCCTCATGTTTCCCCAGAAAATTAAAGAGATAACCTACATGCACTCAGAAGGCATCCTGGCTGGAGAGTTGAAGCACGGCCCCCTGGCGCTGATTGACAAGCAGATGCCTGTCATCATGGTCATCATGAAGGATCCTTGCTTTGCCAAATGCCAGAACGCCCTGCAGCAGGTCACAGCCCGCCAGGTGAGGGCCCTCGGGCAGGCTGGGTCACGTCTCCCCTGTTCTCTTCCACTCATGCCCACCTCACCCACTGTTGGCCAGCACCAGCAATGAGTGTTCGTTCCTGCTGGTGAGCAGCTGTGAGCACATACTTCTGGGGTCCCTCATGCATGGCGCACATTTAGAAAGGGACTGGCCAGCCTACAGCCATGCTACAGAAGCTCCTAGGTGAGGCCCAGTGATCCAGATGACCCGGAGGGGTCCTGGACCCAAGACATGAGACCAAAGGAGGGCTGTTGGAGATCCCTGGGGGCAGTTCTGATATTGGCCACCCAGAGTTACATTCCATAGGTGAAGGGCTCTGTCCTCCACAAGACCACCCTCACGTCAGCCACCAACTGCAGTCTTTTGGCTTCCCAGCCCACCGACATTTCTGACCAACTGGATCCAAATTCAGGAGTTTCCATTACTGAAACTGCCCCCCACCCCCCGTTTTAGTAATCCGCTAGAACTTGGAAAACACAGGCTGCTTCCTCTGCCCCGAACAGTCTTCCCACCTTTCTTCAAGCAATTGGCTTCTCATCGTTCAGTTCTCAATACAAATGCCTCCTTTTCAGAGAACTTCTCGAACCTTCCCACTGTCTCCCAATCATGTAACGAGGTTTTACTGCCTTGGTGACATTCATCTGAAATTCCCTGCTATTTATTGGTTTGCTTATTGACATTTTTGTTTTCCTACCACTTGACTATGAGCCCGTAGAGTAAGGGGTAAGAACTCCTGCTCTTTGCAAGGCACGCTGAAGCCACTCAATACACGGGTGCTGAGTTAATGCAGCAGGAGGGTGCCCCACCACCACAACGACAGAAGCATAGGAACCTTTCTGACAAAAGCCTCCAAACTCTTTGACCTGTACACAAATCAGATACATCACCTGACCCATCACTCCAGCGAAGACAAAAGATCACAATGTTATTATTGCAATATGTTGATCGTAGAAACTCTGCAGTGTGTGACGGATTGCTCCTTTCAGAGATGACCTGCATCTTGTGATCACATTTCTCTGCCTTAGGGTCGCCCGATTATACTGTGCTCCAAGGACGACACTGAAAGCTCCAAGTCTGCATATAAAGCGATCGAGCTGCCCCACACTGTAGACTGCCTGCAGGGCATCCTGAGCGTGATTCCCCTGCAGCTCCTCTCCTTCCACCTGGCTGTACTCCGAGGATATGACGTAGGTCTAAAACTGCACCTCACCCAGCAAAGGGGAGAGACGGAATCCCAGAGTTCCGTTTGGTTCTTAAATACTTACTGGGTATAAATATTCATAAGGGAAGTATTTTCATTTAAAATAATTTTTTAAAGTAACTTATACCCCCTGAAAACGACAGGAACTGCAAGATGTGTAAAGACCATATTAAACCACAAGCTCTTCACCCAGAGGCAATTTGAAGGGCAAATTTAACATTTTAGTTTGGTCTTTTCCTTGTGCCTGTAAATTTTTAAAGATTTTTTGAGATAATATCAAGGATTAAATTTCACAACTTTCTTTTTAATACATTACAAGTGTATACAACACATTACAAGTTCTCAGATCTTGAACTTGTAAGCAGCATTTGATCGTTGCACGATATTCCACCACAGTCTTATAACATAGATTTTAACAATGACTTAACCAGTCTTCTGTTGTTTAAACTGTTTCTAATCTTTTGGAATATCTGCATAAATAACAATTGCAGTGAATTATCTTTGTGCATATATATATCTTCCTCCCATATTAGAAGGTTTATCCTCAATCTAGCAAATCATTCAACATTTTGGGATTCCTATTTCAGTTTCTGTTCCAGAAAAGAACAAATTTATGATCTTACCAGAAAGTGTATGTACAGATAGAAGTTTTATTGCAATTTTATTTTGAGGAGCTTTAGAAAATACATATCAACACCAAAAACAATATAACAATATACATCATCCATCATTGACAATCACTAACATTTTGTTATATTTGTTTCTTCTCTTCTTTAATGTTATTGTAAACAAATAAGACCCTGTAGACAGTTGAAGCCCACTTTATCAACCATCCTCAGTCACATTTCCTTCCCAAGCCCCACCCTTAGCCAATATTTTAGTGTGTCTCCTTCCAAGAAAAGTGAACTTTTAACAGTACAAGTTGAGCTAGCTGTTTTTAATAGCATGAATCATATCCTTTTAATAGTGTTAACACTGCATGACACATATCAGGTGCACCATTAACATTTACTGAATAAACATAATTGTTTCTAGAATAAGAAATCCCTTCCAAGATGCAGGTCTCAAGGAGCTCATGGTTGGAGGTGCCCAGGAATATTCATCTTCCTTTTGTAAAGTACTTTGAGAGCTGGCTTTACAACACAGTGTGTGGCTTAGACCTGTGGGTCTGAGCAGCTACCTTCTGCCGTTTTAGGTTGACTTCCCCAGAAATCTGGCCAAGTCTGTAACCGTGGAATGAGAACCAGGAGGAGACCACTGCCACCTTCAAGACCTGTCCCAGTGAAACCAAGTGGGAAGAAAAGCTGGCATCCGGCGTGTTCTCAGTAGACCCCGATAGAGCTTGACAGCTTTGATGTGCCTTGTACCCAA
This sequence comes from Neotragus pygmaeus, assembly GCA_006410875.1. NCBI lineage: Eukaryota > Metazoa > Chordata > Mammalia > Artiodactyla > Bovidae > Neotragus > Neotragus pygmaeus. The sequence continues at coordinate 13,485 of SJYV01044771.1, read as the reverse complement.
GTGCTTTGCTTACAGCAGGTAGTGTTTTCTCTGTGTCCTGAAGTCGCCAGAGGAGAAGGGAATCATTGTTTACACACGGGGATCTGAGCAGACTCTTCCAATACCGTGCAATAGAAATACAGCTCTCTTCAGAGTAACTGTGAACCTTTTTTAACCAACACTAGTTAAAGACAAAGTATTTATAATGACAGTTGTATAGCTTTTAAGTTATTTTTCTAGTATGTGGCTTTCTGTAGCCAATGGTGCCCTCAGGCTACCCAGCGCGCCCAGTCCCCTGGCAAGGAATGTACATCTCAGATTTGAGTGCCAGGCATTGCCCCTCTGGACTCCTTTCTCCTTCACCACCCTCTCTTGGCTGCTACTGAGTCCTGTCCTCTGACCTCGGGGAAGCCCCCTCCCACCATCTTCCTATGCCTCCATAGGTTCTATCAGATCTCAGCTCCTTTCAACAGTGTCTTCTCATCTTAATCTCTCCGACTCTCCAATTTCTCTTTCATCTCATCATGGTCCTTTTTAAGCCCAGGCAGCATTTTGGTCCCTGCTCCTGCCCATAGTAAAAACAGCCTGAAAAATCCCATGCAAGAGAATAGTTTCAAGTGGGCTACCTTGCCCTCTATTTAAAAGCATGCACAATCAAAGTACTATGCAATTTTAAGACAATAAATAACAGTAAAATTGTGTGTGTGTGTGATTTTTATTAATCTTGTTCTTTTTGTGTACATATTTTTTGAGGGCTCCTCAAAACAAACTGAGCAGTAACTCATGGGGGCAGCCCTGTTTCTTGGTACCCACTGGCATTGTCCCCACACCCATGATCTGTGTTCTAGAAGGAAAATGAGGACTGTGTTAAAAGAGTGGAACAAAATGCAGGTTTGGAACTCTGGAACCACTCAACAGATGTTGGAGGAGGTTGGGCCATGAGATGCTGCTTGAGATGGCTGCCCAGAGCCTACACACAGCACACAGAGGTGAAACTCAGATTTGTACTTTTTTCCCCAGTGATCCTACAAAGTCACCAATTTTATTAATAGAATCAGGCAGGAAGATAGAAAGCCAGAGAGCCAGTTCTGGACCTGGAATTTGTCTCCCTATGAAAGTGCTTGTCCCAGACAGCGCGAATGGTGTCTTCAGGGCAACTAACTGACATGTGGGGCTCTAAAGGTACCAGCAGACCTTAGTTCTGGATTACCTGTGGGCTAGCCAGTGATTTTTCCTTCCCCTTCTAGGCTCTCCCCTGAATAACAGGGGTTGGAAACCTGGGAACATTTCCAGCTGAATTCCACCAGTGAGAAGCACTCCTGGGAGATTTGAAAGTTTAGAAATTGTATTATTCATTGAGAAATTCGTATCACTTATTTCTGCTCTGACAGAAGTAGATGGGGGGGGTCCTATTGTGGCCCTTAGCACCAATACGCCCACTGTGGCAGTGCTCCCTAAAGCTCACCCATCACTCAGGGCTCCATGCTGTGCTGGCCACCAACAGAGGCTTCCTGGGGCTCCTCCAGGACCCCACTTCTGAGAGCTGGCAGGAACCCTGGGGTCCTGAGGGCATTCTCAGACCTTCCTTCTGCCCTCCTTACAAATGAATAAGGGTGTAAGTTCTGCTGGAAATGCCTGCTCTGGTTTCTGTCCTGACCAAACAATGACCAGTACAACTTTTGAGGTTAGGAGACTACAAACTAGCCAGAACAGCTTTATCTGAACAACAACCAGAAAAACGTATTGCATCCTTCACTCCTGAGGCGATGACCACCCTCACTTCCATACTAATTGATCCCTTGCTTTTCTTTATAGTTCTGTTTATCACATTCACACAATAATACTCAAACAAAGCTACTACCTAGTCTTGAAATCAGAGGGCAAGCACACAGCAGCCATGACAGAGCAGCTCTGCCCACACTGGGCAGAGGCTCCCAGAGGAGGTGAGCAGAGCAGGCTTGGGTCGTGGTCTGACTTCCGCTTCTCCAGGAGGTGACAAGGCCCTTTCTCGGGGGACTTGCAAGCAAAACCATGACTGAGTTTGAGAAACAGGGCTCTCCACAGTCGGGTGCCTAGCAAGACTGAGGTGTCAACCAGGTGCTGGCATGCTGCAGAAGCCTGGTCAGTGAGAGTAGGCTGCTCTGTCTCCGATTTCTGAGCCTGCCGTGGTCTACTTCCTGCTCTCGGGAAAAAGCAGAGAACCTCTGTGAGTGATATGTGTGTCCTCAGCAGAGCCTAAGAGGAGAGACCCTCATTACACATGGTCAAGACAAGTACTGATGAGAATCTGGGCCAGTTCTCCTGAGCATTCTGTCCTCAAGTAAAGAAGGTGACCTGATGGAAATGGGGGTCTTGCTGATGACAGTCCATGTGGTTCAGCTGCCCTCCCCATCAGCGGCAGAGCTGCCACTCTGGGGTCACCTTTCACCTTCCTCCAGGAAGTCCCGCCTCATCACTCATCTCTCTTGCTTCCTGTCTGTTATAGTCTTCTTTTGAATTTCCTTTTTTGTTCTGGTGGAACACATCCTTCTTGAGTAAAGATGCTGGAAGGTAAATGTTTTGAGGCCTAGCATGTCTAGAAATGACTTTATTACTCATAATTGATTGAAGGTTTAGCTAATTACAGAATTCTACACCAGATAAAAATGTTTCTTTCAGAATCATAAAGGCAGTGAGGAGTCCAAAGTCACTCTGGTATGCTTTTGTCAGTGACCTCCTTATTTCTTTCTTTTTGTTCCCTATGTTCTCAAATATCACAACAAGGTGCCTTGGATCTTTTTCCATTCAGTGTTGATTTCAGTCTGGTTACTCATAACTGTCAGGCCTGGATGTTTTCTTGAGTTACTTTTTTGTAGACTTCATTTTGCTTCTCTAGCCTTTCTGTTATTCAGAGGTGAAACTGCTAGAGCATATATCTCGGGTAGAGCCTTTGACTACAGAAGTCAAGCTACTAGAATGACCTGTAACTTCTTATCCTTTCTATTATTCATCTTCTCTTTTTGTGCTACTAATTGGGAGGTTTCTTCAGTTTTCTCTCCCAATCTGTCTATTACCAAGATTTTTCATTTATTCCAAATGATTTAATTTCCAAGAGCTCTTTTTTTTTTTTTAAGCTCTGATATGTTTAACTAAAGCCCATAATTTATTCATATGTCCATAATTTGTCTCTAATTCCCTTTTCCTACTCAGGGACATCACGTCTCCTTTTGGCTATGAGTTTCTCAGACTTCCCTTGTTTGTGATTACTTTGACAGTTTTGAGGACTCTTGGTGGGTATTTTGTAGAATGTCTTACACTTGGATTTGTCTGATGCTATCCTCATGGTTAGACTGGTGCTCTGTGTTTTGGAGAGGAAGACCCCAGAAGTAAAATGCCATTCTCATCATTTCATATCAAGGGTACATACCATCAACATGTCTTATCACTGTTATGTTAAACATGGTTACCTGACTGAGGTTTTGTTTGTCAGATTCTCTATTCCCCAGGGCTTTCTGGGGAATCCACTTTCCATACTGAACTCTTTAGAAGGAAGCCACAATGCCTACCCCACACTTAAAGAGTAAGTGAGTTATGCTTCACCTCCATAGGAGGGACATATCTATATAAATTATTTGGAATTCAGTAAAAATTTGTCTGTTCTTCCCCACTTTTTTGTTGTTAAATCATCTATTACTATGAAACTCATGGATATTTATTTTTATACTTTGAGTCACAACCTAGAACTAGGTTACTTTTATTTTGTTGTTCAAATTTTCCAGCGATGGCTACTGGGAGCTCCTCCAGTTGGCTCCTGCGGCATGCCCCCTTGTTTGTGGATGTGCTTCGGAAGCACTTCCTTTCTTGCCTACAGCCTGCTCTGGGCTCATCTTGGATATTCCCAGCCCCTGCCCTAGAATCAGCCGTTGCTCTAAGGATCTCTGGTTTCCTTTATCTGAGAATGGCATTAGAAACAAGACCTAGGCTCTGGGTGTGCTCCTCCTAGGATGCCATCACTTCCAGGCCAGCTCAGCTGAGGGCACAAGACATAGTTTGTGTGCTGAATTGTTTTTAATGGTGGTTCTTGTTTCAAGGCACGGAGAAGGCGATGGCACCCCACTCCAGTACTCTTGCCCGGTAAATGCTATGGACGANCTAGGCTCTGGGTGTGCTCCTCCTAGGATGCCATCACTTCCAGGCCAGCTCAGCTGAGGGCACAAGACATAGTTTGTGTGCTGAATTGTTTTTAATGGTGGTTCTTGTTTCAAGGCACGGAGAAGGCGATGGCACCCCACTCCAGTACTCTTGCCCGGTAAATGCTATGGACGAAGGAGCCTGGTAGGCTGCAGTCTATGGGGTCGCTAAGAGTCGGACACGACTGAGCAACTTCACTTTCACTTTTCACTTTCATGTATTGGAGAAGGAAATGGCAACCCACTCCAGTGTTCTTGCCTGGAGAATCCCAGGGACGGGAGAGCCTGGTGGGCTGCCGTCTATGGGGTCGCACAGAGTCAGACACGACTGAAGCGACTTAGCAGCTTGTTTCAAGGATGCAATATTTTTTCATACCCTCTGAAGCCTGCAAAGATTTATTTATTTTTTCTGTTGGAATTTCCTCCTCTACACAGCCTGTTTTTCTGTTTGATTTGTCTAAGTTTTCTTTGCCATGTGACTTTGGACTATTCGGTCAGATTCAAGGTAGGTTGAACAGTCCTGGGCACACAGTGGCACTTATTTTGATGCCGAGATTCACTGCTGGTCAATGTGGTAGGGGGGATTTGTGGGCAGATGGAGGGTCAGGCCTTTCCTTTAGGCTTCAGGGTTGGTCAGACTTGCAAAAAAGTTTTCTAGTCCCTTGCCTTTGAGCAAGGGTCCAGCAACTGGTACTCTGGGAAACACCTGGAAGAGGAAGGCTGAGGACCACTTCATTCAGTCATGGGGCCATGGGTTCCCCATTCTCATACAGCTCCCATACTTTCAGCTATGCCCCCAGCTCAGACACCCTGTTTCTTATCACTGGAGAGTAAAATCCAGACTTCTGCCTTTCCCAACTGTTTTCTACCCTTTCTCTTTCCATGTCCTCATATGAGACTGACTGACCAGCAACAGGGGTGGGAGCCTTGAAGGGCAAGCTATCATAGTCCTCCTACGGGGGGCTTTCAAACTTGATTTGAGACAGAGGGCCATCCCCCTTGGGTGGTGGGAAAGCAGAAGGTGACATGGGAAGAAGGAAGCTGACACACAGGAATGCGATGGGACAGAAACCCTTCCTCTGGCTGCCAAGGCCTCACCCCAGCTCTCAAGCCTGCAGTACTGAGACCAGCTTTACCCCTGCAATCCCTCAGGTGCTACAGTGCAGGAAACTCCCCACATTGTCCCCAGTGGTTTAAATGCAGTGCTGAGACAGTACTGACTTGAACCCTCTGGCACATCTCTGGTCCTGGTAAGGGCTGGGGAGAAGACAGAGGAGGGCTTAGGGGAGGGGAGGGAGAGCAGGCCATGTGGGGCGAGGCTGAAAGCCCACTCCTCATGGAACCGAGGCTCAGATAAGCTAATCCCTTGCCCAAAGGGCCATAACTGAAGTGGAGAACCTGACCGGAACCCATGCGAAGAGGCCCACGTGGGATGGGGAAGTGGGCAGTGTCTGCAGCATCCAGGGCAGGGAAGGGCAGCCAGAAACAGATTCTAAAGGGCCTCCTCATGAGCAGGCCAAGGGCAGAAGTCCCCAGTCAAAAACCAAGCCAGGTTTCCTCTCTGACTACTCCTCTCACCCCTACAGCCTATCTCCAAGACCCAACAATTCCACCTCTTAAAGTTTTTTTTCCTTTACATTAAGTTTGCTTTGTATAATTTACACACATTAAGTCATCTTTTCTGAGGTGCACAGTTCTGAGTTTTGATACACATACAGTAATATGCCTGTGTGCTAAGTCGCTTCAGTCATGTCTGACTCTGTGTAACCCCACAGACTGTAGCCCATGAGGCTCCTCTGTCCGTGGGATCCTCCAGGCAAGACTACTGAGTGGGTTGCCATTCCCTTCTCTAGGGGATCTTCTCGACCAGGGATTGAACCCATGTCATAGTCATGAAGGCCACCATAATTAAGATACAAATAGAGTATACCCAACAGACATACCCCAAAAGAAAGCTGACTGTGGGAGAATTGATGCTTTTGAACTCGGTGTTGAAGAAGACTCGAGACTTCCGTGGATTGCAAGGAGATCCAACCAGTTCATCCTAAAGGAAATCAGTCCTGAATGTTCATTGGAAGGACTGATGCTGAGGCTGAAGCTCCAATACTTTGGCCAACTGATGTGAAGAACTGACTCGCTAGAAAAGACCCTGATGCTGGGAAAGATTGAGGGCAGGAGGAGAAGGAGATGACAGAGGATGAGATGGTTGGATGGCATCACTGACTTGATGGACATGAGTTTTAGCAGGCTCTGGGAGCTGGTGATGGAAAGCATTTGGCGTGCTGCAGTCCCTGGGGTCGCAAAGAGTTGGACACAACTGAGCGACTGAACTGAGGTGAACTGATCATCCCAAAAAATTCACTTGCGGCTCCTGGTAATTATCTCCCCCCGCCCTCTCCCTTGACCTCTGGCAACCGCTAATAAGACTTTGCTTTTCCCAGAAGGTCATACATATGGAATCATCTGTGGCCTTATGTCTGGTTTCTTTCACTCACTGTTTTTAGTACTCTTCCTTGTTGTGCACTTGCCATCAGGCCAGCTGTCAGGCAATATCCTACTGCACGGAGAGACCACAGTTCCTTTCCATTCACTGACTTATGGACATATGGGTTGTTCCTAGTTTCTGACTGTTTTGAATAAAGCTGCTATGGACATTTTTTATGTGAACATGCTTTTATTTCTCTTGCGTATATATCCAGTGATGGGATTGCTGGGCGATATGACAGGTATATGTTTAATGTTATCAGAAACTATCAAATTGTTTTCCAAAGTGGATAAACCAGTTTGCTTTTCCACCAGCAGTGTATGAGAGTTCCACATCATTGCCAACACTCGCTATTGTGTTTTCTAATACAGCCATCCTATTGGGGTGTGTAGCGGGGTGTGTACTGATAGTGGGTTGTAAATTAATTTGCATTTTCTTAAAGTTTTGAAACAGTTTTAAAATCAGTTCCTGCCTCTCAACACCTGCTGCCTCGGCCCCAGGCCAGCTTTCATCTTCTCTTACAAGGGCTGTAGCAATAGCTCTTTAATTGGTCTCATGATCTTAAGTCCCTCATCCCTGAAATTTCATGTGCCTTAATGATCTTTCAAAACACACATCCCATCACATTGCTCACTTCCTTTCTTAATACTCCACAACAGCTGCCCGTTACCTCCATAGCCAGGTCTCCACCCTATGATGCCCCAAGGCCCAGTAGGTAAGGGGTGAGTGAAGTTGCAGGCAGGTGCACGTGAATAGGGAGTTAAGACTATGGTGAACTAGGGGGTCTCACTTAATGGGGCAGCTGCCACTCAGTCCCAGCTGAAACTATGGGAATATGAGCCTCACGTTGCCAGAGCTTTAACTCTGGCAGATAGTGAAACCAACAATTCGAGAATTTTCAAGGTGAAAGCTCCCAATTTTTAAATGTTGGCAACTAAAAAACATAGAAACATAGAAAAACACTCAGAGTTAAACAAGGCATTCTGTGAGCTGAAGCCAGCCTATGCGCCTCCAGTCACCTGTGCCAGTCCACCCACCTCAAAGCCCTCATAGCTTTCCAGTATCCCTTTTCCATCTCCAACAAGAATAGGTGATGTGTGGTTCCCTGAACACAGCGTGCAGGTCTTCACTTCAGAACCACTGGGTCTGAATGCTCTGTATGCCTAAAGCACTGGCCCAGCACATTCCTGCTGGCTTTCCATCCTCAGCTGGGGCTTCCTCTTGTCCAGGAGGCCTTCCTCAACTGCTTTTCCCTACCTGGCAGGCTAGATCAGCTGTCAGTCATGCCCATATGTTCCCCTCTCCCCCATCCCTACAGTTCTCAACACACTTGTGGCAGGATCTTCTCACTCATTAGCCTCCACTGGAATTCTGCACACTCTTCCAAGCATAGACCAGCTCCCTGATCCCTATCCTGCCACTTCAGCGGTGTCCATAAATGTTCACTGTACGTCATAAGCCAGAAAACAGAATCCTTTCAGAAAGCTCTACATGAAATGCTCTCCTCTGATGGGGTGAATATGTGTACAGTGATTTTGGAACATACTTTGCATGGGGTGATTGCTGCAAAGTCAGGACTGCAGTGTATCTGAGAATGGGAGCTCCTTCCTAATCTGAGAGGCACCTAGGAATGCTTCTTTGTAAACCGCCAGACCTCATGAGTTTCCTATAATCCTTGATGGTGGCAATTTTTGCTCCCTATTTTCTGTTGTGCATCCGGAGCAGGTAGCAATATGGTTGGGTGTGGGCAGAAGCCTATCAGGTGGGCCCTTATCAGTGCAGGCAACACTCAGGAACTACAATTTCAAACAAGGATGGGCCATACTTAGTTTTAGAAAACTCGCTCTGGTAGCCAAGATCAGGGTGGCCTAAGGGGAACTCTTACCTGGATCCCTTCCTCTACACTACCCCTCTTCTGAGGTCCTGGTACCCCCAGCCTGGCCCTGGCTCACAGGCTTGCCAGCCTCCGTGCCACCTGCTCCATGCCCCTTAGCTTCCCCATTTGTAGAGTCCTGCTCCTTCCCTCCAGTTTGGCCCTTACCCTAGCCACCCTATGAGAACTGTTTCGCCTTTACAGTTCACAAGTTTCCCCATCCCCAAAGTCCCCTCACCCCATCCACTGACCTCTGAGATTTTCCCCAATGAGTCCGGCCTTCGTGCCTCACTTCTAGCTTTGCTAATAGAAACACTGGTCTGACAACAACTCTCCCATCATTTCACACCTTCAGACCTGCTGGAACCAGATCCAGAGGCTAGCTGGAGGAGACACCTCTGAAGAAAGTCACTGCCAACAAATCACAGGTCCTATGGGCCCTAAGCATTGCACTCCCTTCCCTCCATTTATGACTCTGCCATTCTCCTCTAAGAAGACCAGGAATTCTCCTTTGTAAAAAACCACAGCCCTGACAGCCAGACCTCCTGAGTTTCCCATAATCCTTGATGGTGGCAATTTTTGTTCAAGAGGCTCGAACTCTGCTCCAGGCTCACCAGCCAGTCTTCTCCCCTCTGTCACTGACCCGCCGGGGCCAAGGGCCTACACATGGCCATCTCCTCCCATGCCTCTCCTCGGCTTCTGGCTTCTGCTGCTGCTGCTAAGTCGCTTCAGTCATGTCCGACTCTGTGCGACCTCATAGACAGCAGCCCACCAGGCTCCCCCGTCCCTGGGATTCTCCAGACAAGAACACTGGAGTGGGGTGCCACTTCCTTCTCCAATGCATGAAAGTGAAAAGTGAAAGCGAAGTCGCTCAGTCGAGTTCGACCCTTCGCGACCCCATGGACTGCAGCCTTCCAGGCTCCTCCGTCCATGGGATTTTCCAGGCAAGAGTGATGGAGTGGGTTGCCATTGCTTCTGGCAGCAACCCTCAAACTCCTTCACAGTGAGCAAAGGAATCCAAGGTCCGTTCCTCTCGTCTCCACGTCCTCGCCGCCTCCGCCTCCCAGTCCTGGACGCCAAGGCCCCGTCTTCCCCTCGCCCCGGCCCTCCCCTCACGGACCTTCTCCGCCTTCCTCCAGGCCGACTCGCCGCTGTCAGTCTGCACCTGCAAGCCCAGAGGCCCGGCTTTCGGTCCCGTCAGTACCCCTTTCCATCGCCTCCCAGCGCGGGGCTCGGCCGCCGCACCGCGGGCACCGGTAAAGCTCAGCCAGCGCTCCGAGTCGGGCCTGCGTCAAAAGGAAGCGGAGCGATCAGCAGCGCCGCCGCCAAACGCCGCTCCGCAAAGAACTGGTCAACCAGCGCCGGGTTCGGCCCGCCTCCCCTCCGGAGCCGCCCGGCAGTAGCCCCAGCCCCGCGCGCGCGCGATTGGCCGCGCCCGCCCAGCTCTCCGCGCGCTGATTGGCCGGCGCGCGGGTCGGTCAGACCGGGCGCCGCGGCGGCGGCTGCAGCGGAGGAGAAGCAATCCAGACCGGAAGGGTCCTCAGCGCCCCGGCGCCCCTCACACCCTTTGCGGCGGCGGCGACGGCGGCGGCGGGGCGGAGCGGAGCAGAGCGGGGCGGGGCGGCCAGCCGAGCCCGGGGCAGCGGAGCCGCGAGCAGCCAGCGCGCTGCGCAGCCAGTCCGCCCGCCTGTCCTCTCCCTCTGGCGCGGCGGCGGGGAGGCGAGGTGAGCCCGGCGGGCGGGTTAGGCCCAGCGGGGACTCTGGGACCGAGCCTCGCCGGGGAGGGGCGGCGGGAAGGCCGCGAGGCCAGGCTCCGCGGGGACAGGGCGTGCGGAGCGGGAAGGCCGGGTTCTGTGGGGTCTGCGGGGTGCTGGCGACCCCGGCCGCAGCCCCTCTTCCTCCAGGCTGCCGCAGTCACCCGCTTACGCCCGGCTGTCCGCGCCCCAGAGCTGCGGGCTCGCTCCCTGCTCTGGCCCCGGCAGACCTGCTGTAGGGTCTGTGGGCGACTCCCCCGCCCCGGTTGTTTGGCCGCCAGCTGCCTACCTCCTCCCGGATGCTCAGAGCCTGGGATCTGATTCCTGCGACCTTGGCCAAAGCTCTGATCCTTGCTGTTCCTCTGTTTTCCCCTCGGCAAAGTGGGGGAAATGTCTGCCCTTTTGGACAGGATTGTTGTCAAGCTCTGTGAATGTGTGTGAAAGCCCCTGGGCAGGAGCCTGCCCGGTGCACACCTGTGGAAAATCGAGCGGGATACTGCTGCTTGCTGGTTTGAGTATAGCAGAGTCCGCCCAGAGTCCCTCATCCTCGTGCTCCCCGAGTGCCTTGTCATTGCATACTCAGTGCCCAGCCGTGCCTGAGCGGGCCCTGACCAGCTTACCCCCAAGTCCCCCAACCCGGAGCAGTGGTCTCCTAACCTACCCATCTTACTGGCCTTGAACATTCACCCTGTTTACCTCAGGACCTTCGCACTTGTATCCAGTGATCGGAGTTGCCTCCCCGATCTTTGCACAGCTGACTACTTCTGGTCCTTCTCCTCACATGTTTCAATTTACAGAATGCTTTCCTTGACCACCCTTTCTCCTCCTTTAGTCATTCGGTCTCGTTACATTAATTTTCTTCCCAGTATCTGGTTTGAATCTATTCTATTGATTTGCCTGTTTATTTTCCGTCTCTCCCATTAGGATGATAGCTTTCTGAAAACAGGTAGTTGTCTGATTTGTCCACTGCTTTATCCCCAGTGCTTAGAAAGCACACAGTAAGTATTCAGTAATATCAGTTAAGTGAGTAAATGAGTGAATGAATGACCCTGNATCAGTGTCATTATGAAGTTAAAGCACTCAGCACAGTTTCTTGTAGAGAGTACTCAATAGATGGTGGCTCCCTTTAGGATTATGTGTAAAAAGTTTCTTGAGACTTCATATGGGTGTAAAGTTTGAACTGGGCCTTAAAGATGAGGAGGGAGGGGAAAAAAAAAAGTTTACATTAAGTGCCTCTGTTTATTTTTCCAAGAAGAGAGTCCTTTGCTTTCGTTATATTGTCAAAGGGGCTCAGGACATCCAAAAAAGTGAAGAGCACCTTGGGCTCTAAGGAAAATGGCTGAAAAGGGTCTTTACATACTGAGAGAGAGTTGTATGCTGGTGTATTGGGGAATGCTTTTTAAAAATACATCTTTAAGGAAATAAGAAAGGTAAAATTAGGGCACCCACAATGTGGTTACTACTGAGTGTAGGATAAGGGAGTTAGAGAAGGCAAAGTTTGGAAAAAGAACAAGACCGGCACTTTACAGGTACAGATCGCCTTTAATGAGGCAAGAAGGGGCAGCAGTCAGATTGGTGAGCTGCTGCACTAACCCAAGAAAAGAGTAAGTATGTATAGGGGGTCTTAAGGGGGTCTGTTCTTCTCCAAGGTTGTTTGGAGTAGTTATCTCTTAAACGGCTGGGGCAAGGAATTCTGGAGATCGGCCAGAGGCTGGACCAGCTGGAAGCTGGGTGTAATCAACCTTAATGTCCATTTTCTCTTCGGGTGACAGAGTTCTTTGTTTTGCATAGAATGATGGGAAGGACCTGGAGGGGAGTTTTAACTCAAGGCTATTTTGAGCCATGTAACTTTCCTTCAAGGAGGCCTTATCTGTTCCAGCAAGAAGCTCTGGAATTGGTGTGGCTCTTCCTCATATCAGTTCAGTCCCTCAGTCATGTCCAACTCTTTGCGACCCCATTGACTGCAGAGCACCAGGTTTCCCAGTCAATTACCAACTCCCAGAGCTTCCTCAAACTCACGTCTATTGAGTCAGTGATGCCACGCATCCATCTCATCCTCTGTCATCCCCTTCTCCTCCTGCCTCAATCTTTCCCAGCATCAGGGTCTTTCCCAATGAGTTAGTTCTTTGCATCAGGTGGCCAAAGTATTGGAGCTTCAGCATCAGTGCTTTCAATGAATGGTGGTGGTGGTGGTTTAGTCGTAAAGTCGAGTCTGACTCTTGCGATCCTATGGACTGGGAACCTACCAGGCTCCTCTGTCCATGGGATTCTCCNTGGCCAAAGTATTGGAGCTTCAGCATCAGTGCTTTCAATGAATGGTGGTGGTGGTGGTTTAGTCATAAAGTCGAGTCTGACTCTTGCGATCCTATGGACTGGGAACCTACCAGGCTCCTCTGTCCATGGGATTCTCCAGGCAAGAATGCTGGAGTGGATTGCCGTTTCTTTCTCCAGGGAAAGAATGAATAGTCAGTACTGATTTCTTTTAGGATTGACAGGCTTGCAGTCCAAGGGACTCTCAAGAGTCTTCTCCAACATCACCGTTCAAAAGCATCAATTCTTCAGCACTCAGCTTTCTTTATGGTCCAACTCTCACATCCATACATGAATACTGGAAAAACCATAGCTTTGACTAGATGGACCTTTGTTGGCTGAGTAATGTCTCTGCTTTTTAATGTGCTGTCTAAGTTGGTCATAGTTTCTCTTCCAAAGAGCCAGCATTTTTAAATTTCATGGCTGCAGTCACCATCTGCAGTGATTTGGGAGCCCAAGAAAATAAAAGTGAAAGTGAAGTCCCTCAGTTGCTGACTCTTAGTGACCCCATGTACTGCAGCCCACCAGCTCCTCCGTCCATGGGATTTTCCAGGCAAGAGTACTGGAGTGGGGTGCCATTGCCTTAAGTCTGTCACTATTTCTGTTGTTTCTCGATCTATTTGCCATGAAGTGATAAGACCAGATGCCATGATCTTAGTTTTTTGAATGTTCAGTTTTAAACCAGCTTTTTCACTCTCTCACCTTCATCAAGAGGCTCTTTAGTTCCTCTTCACTTTCTGCCTTAAGGGTGGTGCCATCTGTATATCTGAGATTATTGATACTTCCAGGCAATCTTGATTTCAACTTGTGCTTCAACCAGCCTGGCATTTCACATGATGCACATATGTTAAATAAGCAGGGTGACAATATACAGCCTTGACATACTCCTTTCCCAATTTGGAACCAGTCCATTGT
>SJYV01044769.1:0-10028 GCA_006410875.1 Neotragus pygmaeus | reverse complement strand
GCACCCCCACCCTTATCTAACCTGTCCTCTCTGTCCATTTATCCTGCTTTACTTTCCTTCTTAAACTGCTTATATCCATGTATTTATTAGCATCCTGATTGTCACCTCCCTAGAATCCAAGCTCCACGTTGGCAGGGGTTTGTGTCTGTCCTGTTCCTCACTCTATCCCCAGGTGTAGGTGCCCCTAAATCATTTGCTGAATGAATCAGAGTTATTTACATATTTATTGTCTGGCTCTCCCACTGAAACATCAGCTCCACGAGGACAGAGATTTTTTTTGTTTTCTTTTGGCTGTGCTGGGTCTTCAATTGTGGCATGTGGGATCTAGTTCCCTGACCACGGATCGAACCCAGGCCTCCTGCACTGGGACCGCAGAGTCTAACCCGCTGGACCACCAGGGAAGTCCCATGGGCAGGGATTTTGTTGGACTTATTGCCTCTTCTGCTGCCAGTGTCCCACACAGTAGGGCTTAATGAATTCTTGTGAAATTAGTGAATGAGGTCCATGAAACTAGGTTTCCATGAATCAGGGGTCTGGCAACCCAAGAACACAACGCAGTTCACAGTCATTTCAAATGTTCCACAAATTGTTGACCTGCACACCATCCCCCCTACTCCCAAATCTGTGCCGCTTCTGGAAGCGAGGTTTGGTCTGTTTCCTGATAGAAGTGTCTTCCCTCAGCTTCCTGTCTCCCCACTACCGACAATGTAAGGACACACTAGTAGCTTGTTTGCACCACCGATGGGGAGAGAGTTAAGTGAAGCCTGGAGCCCCTCCTTGGTCATCAAGAAAGCTCTTCGTGGGGGCGGGGGCAGTGGTCTCACCATCACAGGTGCCCTCGGGGCCTGCGTGGTAGCCGGGGTCGCAGTCTCGGACACAGCGGTAGGAGCCCGGGGAATTTTCACAACGCTGGGACCCGCACAAGGCCGGGCCCCGCTCCCGACATTCGTCAATGTCTGAGGGAGGAGGCGGGGCTGTCAGATGGGGGAAGCGGCGCGCGGGAAGAGGGGTGGCAAGGAGGGAAAGGAGAACAGGTTGGCGAGTCAAGGAGGGGAGAGCAGAGTTAGAAGGGGGAGGCGGGAGACGCAGGAAAGGGGGAAGGAGGAAGCAGCAGAGGGGAGGCAGAGGGAGACAAATAGGGGAGACCAGGAGGCAGAGGAGAGAGGGATCTGGCCTGGGCGGGGCCTCGCACCGAGACAGGAGGCGAGGTCTGGGCCGGCGCGGTGTCCCGGAGGACAGATGCACTCGAAAGAGCCGTCGGTGTTGGTACAGATGCCGCTCTGGCAGAGGTCTTCCTCGCTGCATTCGTCCACGTCTGCGTGACAGTGTAGGCAACCGCAAGCCAATCTCCTTCTCTGCCTGACATTCCAGACCACGCCCCTCCACCGCCTTTTCCCCGCCCCTAAGACTCCGAGACTAACGCCTTCCCCTACCTGCCTTAGGCTCCTCCCTTTCCTGCAAGCCCCACCTCCCCGACGAGCTTAGCTCGAGCCTTTCCGTTCACTGCCCGATTTATCCAGACTCCGCCCTTTCCCCCTTTCCTCTCCAACTCCGCCCCTCCCTTTCCCCACCCTTTCCCGGTTCAGGCCCGGCCTGGGTACCGACCGAGGCAAGAGGCTCCGCGGGGTCCGGGCCGGTAGCCAGGGGCACAAGTACAGGCGAAGGAGCCGTCGGTGTTAAGGCATTCGCCGTGGGGGAAGCAAAAGTCGCCCTCCAGGCACTCGTTCACGTCTAGGGTACCCAGAGTTCAGACTGGGTCCCCAGACCCGTCCCCAGGACCCAAGCCCCGCCTACAAAGCAGCAAACGTGCTCGCAAGCCACGCCCCAGACGGCCAGTTTCTAAATTCCATCTATACAGCCCCTTAGTCCAGCTCCCGCCTCCCCACCAGGCTTTGCCCAGAAAGCCAGGGCCCACTCCCAGGCTGTCCAGCCCTTTCCCCACCCAGCCCACCTGCGCAGGGCCCGGGCCGACCAGCTGGCGCCCGGTAGCCTGGCTCGCAGCTGCAGTGGAAGGAGCCTTCGATGTTAGTGCAGTGGCCATGGGGGCCGCAGGAGGCGCCCGAACTGCATTCGTCCACATCTGCAGGAATGGAGATTTCAGAGGAGGTTCTGCTTAGGGACACAAGGATGAGGGTCAGAAAGAAATGATGCGAAGTGTCTTGGGTTGGACGTGAGGTAAAGAGTCCAGGGAGGTAAGGTAAAGAGGTAAGGGAGACCAGGGCTCCCTAATCCTGGGGACCATCTTCGGGGGATCCTGTGTCTGGGTTTCTGGGAACTCCCTGTGCCAGGATCCTAGGGGCAGGTGAAGGGACTGGGACAGGGGTCAGACATTAGTTAGGGTAAGGGGTCAGGTATTATAAACCAGGATAATTGGATGCCATTCTGATGAGTCAGGGGTCCGAGTCTCTGGTCAGGGGTTGGGATCCAGGATCATGAACCCAATCAGGTCCCAGAGAAGGGACCCTGAGAAAGGGCAGGGGAAGTGAAAAGACAGAGTCAAGCATCACACAGAGTCAGGGGTTATGGTCAGGGTTATGACTGGTAGTTATGGTTAGACCAGGTGTCACAGTCAAGTTTAGGGGCCACAGGTCGAATACTGGGCCAGAGGACAGGAGGGGCACAACTGCTACCAGGGTTGGGGTCCCAGGGTTATCAGCAGTGTTCATAGCTAAGGTCAAATGTCACAGTCAAGTTGAAGGTCATTGATCACAGAGGTAGAAGTCACATTCAGGGCTAAGGGTCATGGTCCAGATCAGAAACTGCACTCTGATCGGGGGTCAAGTCTAGGTCAAGAATTGCAGTCATGCTCTGGGGGTTGCGGTCCAGGTAAGAAGACTGAGATCCAGGCTAAAAGGGTGCAGTTCAGGTCAGGGGTCATGATCTCAGTCAGGAGTCATGATGCACGAAGGTCCAAGGTCACCCAGGGCCTGATCTTACCAGTACATCGGCCATGGTGCAGGTGGTGACCAGCAGGACAGGCTCTGCACTGGAAGGATCCGGGTGAGTTCACACACTCCTGCCCAGGACATGCCAGGTGGTTCTCACACTCGTCCACATCTGGGGAGCAGACAAGAGTGCAGCTTTGAAGTAGTGGTCCAATGCCCCCCTCATCCATCCACATTCCTCCCTCCCTCCCCGGCCTCACCCTCGCACTCAGAGCCGGCAGCATTGGGCTGGAAGCCTGTGGGGCAGACGCACTGGAAGCCACCTTCCGTGTTCTCACACCGACCATAGGCGCAGGGCGGGGGGCTACGGGCACACTCGTCCACATCTGGGGCAGAGGAGGCCAGTGGGGCTGAAGAAGGGGCCTGGACCCCCTACCATCACCACCCACCCCAGCATTCCATTCTGGAGGCAGTGCCCTGGCCCTTGCTCAGGCTGCCCCCTCCTGCCAGGACAGATCATTGCTTCCCCATTAATGGTCTCTCCAACTGCCATGAAGTGGCAGGACACCACCTCCCACAGGATGCCTTCTGTGCCTCAGCCCTGTCCGTTCCTGAGAGTTCCCACAAGCACAAGGTGGTGGTTGAGTCGCTAAGTTGTGCCTGACTCTTGCGACCCCATAGACTGTAACCCACCAGACCCCTCTGTTCATGGGCAAGAATACTCTGGAGTGGATTGCCATGTCCTTCTCCAAGGGATCTTCCCAACCCAGGGGTCGAACCTGTGTCTTCTGCATTGTACACGATCTCCTGCATTGCAGGTGTATGCTTTACCGCTGAGCCAGTGGGAAAGCCCACAAGCCCAAGAGCATCATCCAAGAAACGGGGGAGGACTGGAGAGCACCCTCATATTTGGAGAAAGGGGGAAAGACTCTGGAGCCAGACCCTCCCCACCCCCTCATTTTCCCCAGGCCTCTGTCCCTGTCCTCCTCCACTGAATCCCATCCCTCTGCTTCTCTGCTGCTCCCCCACCCCAAACCTGTCTCTCTTTGGTCCCCACAGCAAAGGGGGGCTGCGGAGTGACTTTAGACCTGGCCCCCTCACCTTGGCAGGGCGCCCCAGGCCCTCGGGACCGGAAGCCAGCAGGGCAGGCACAGTGAAAGGAGCCCACTGTGTTGTCACAGCGGCCAGGCCCGCAGGGCGGTGGCTCCTGGGCACATTCATCCACGTCTTCTTCACACGCTGAGCCCCGGAAGCCAGCCGGGCACACACAGCGGAAAGAGCCAGGCAGGTTCTCACAGACCCCTCGGCCACAGAGGCCCGGGCTCTGGATACATTCATCTACATCTGCTCAGAACAAGGGACGCAGGTCATACCTCCCTTGTGCCCCTCCCCCCATACTCTATTCTGCCTCCCTGACCTCCATCGCTCTGACCTTTCACTCTGCACCATCCTGCCACCCTGTCCTAATCCTGGGGCTCTCCATCTTTATCACTCTGCCATCCTATCCCTCATCATCCTACCTCCATCCTCTATGCCTCTATTTTTTCAATCCCTATGAAGCTGCTTGTCTGCTTCCTGGAATTCTGTCTTTCTAGTCCATATCAGCCGGCCTCCTTAAACTCTGTCCTTCATAACTCTACCCTTTCATCTCCACCCCCTCCCTCCGTTTCTCCAACCTCCATGACTCAGCCTTTCTGTTTTCCATCACTTGGCCTCTCCGTCCGCATCCAAGGCTGCCCGTCTGGTTCTCAGAGCCTGGCCTCTGTCTCGAATCAAGCAGCCTCCCTCTGCCTCCTGGCTCCGTCTCAGCATCCTGCACCGCTGCTGCTCTTCCCTTCCCCGCTACATGCCCAGTCCCTCACCCTGGCAGCTGGCTCCGTGGGGTGCAGCCTGGTACCCCGCGGGGCACACGCACAGGAAGCTGCCTGGCGTGTTCTCGCAGCGCCCACGGTCACATGGTGGCGGCACGCGGTGGCACTCGTCCACGTCTGCGGGCACAAACAGGGTGGCTGGGGCTGGGGCAGACACTCCGCCTCCTCCNCTGCAGTCCATGGGATCGCTAAGAGTCGGCTCGACTGAGCAACTTCACTTTCACTTTTCATTTTCGTGCATTAAGAAGCCAATGGCACCCTGCTCCAGTATTCTTGCCTGGAGAATCCCAGAGACAGAGGAGCCTAGTGAGCTGCCATCTATGGGGTTGCACAGAGTCGGACACGACTGAAGCGACTTAGCAGTAGCAGTAGCGGCAGCATAGCCAGAGTTGGTCTTCCTGTTATTTTACCTGTTTATTTATTTTTTAATGTTTTGGTTTCTTTTTCTTCAGTCCTTTCCCCCCCCTTCTTTCTTCCTTTAAAATGAAAAGGAATTTTATTTGTTTTTATTTTTGGCTGTGCTGGGTTTTCTTTGCTGCACAGGCCTTCTCTGGTTGCCACGAGCAGGGGCTACTCTCTCGTAGCAGCACAGNTTCTTTTTCTTCAGTCCTTTTCCCCCCCTTCTTTCTTCCTTTAAATGAAAAGTAATTTTATTTGTTTTTATTTTTGGCTGTGCTGGGTTTTCATTGCTGCACAGGCCTTCTCTGGTTGCCACGAGCAGGGGCTACTCTCTCGTAGCAGCACATGGACTTCTCGTTGAGGTGACTGCTCTTGTGTGGAACACGGGCTCAGTAGGTGTGGCTCATGGGCTTAGCTGTGGGATCTTCCCAAACCAAGGATTGAACCCATGTCTCCTGCATTGGCAGGCAACACTTTACCACTGCGTCACCAGAGAAGCCTCTCTTTTTCTTTTTAAAATTCATATTTATTTATTTGCTGCACTGGGTTTTAGTTGCAAGCACTTGGGATCTTTAGTTGCATGTGAAATCTTATGTGGATCTAGTTCCCTGACCGGGAATTGAACCCCGTCCCCCTGCACTGGGAGACTGGAGTCTTGGCCAGTGGACAACCAGGGAAGTCTGGTCTTCCTGTCATTACCCACTTGATTAAAACACCCCAGACAGCTTTCTTCTCCCTGCAAGGGCAGAGCCTGCACTATTCAGCCACCCCGTAGGCTGTTTGCCCTCCTACTTCTTTCCCTCCAGACCCCACCAGCACAATCACTTACACTAAAATGTCAGTCACTGAGAACTGGTAAGAATGCTCTCCATACAAAGGATGTATATTGTCAGTGTCCCAGAAAGTGTGCAGCAAGGTAGAATTATTANTGTTTGCCCTCCTACTTCTTTCCCTCCAGACCCCACCAGCACAATCACTTACACTAAAATGTCAGTCACTGAGAACTGGTAAGAATGCTCTCCATACAAAGGATGTATATTGTCAGTGTCCCAGAAAGTGTGCAGCGAGGTAGAATTATTATTTTTCTCTGCTCCCTCCCCCACTTCTATATGGTTGAGGAAATTAAGCCCAGAGAGGATGGAGTGAGTTATCTAAGCTCTAGTCTAGTTAAGGAAGCCAAAAACCAGAGGAAAGTGGTTTCTATACTTTGAACACTGAAACCCTTGTTGGGGGAAATCCATCTACAGAGGGACAAGGAATGATAAAGATGAAAGCAGAGCTGCTCTGATTGAAGAGGTGAGTGACCAAGAGTCACATGTAATTTGTGTCTCTCCCAAGGCCGGTCCTTAAGGAAGTCTCTGGATTAGAGGGAGCGCCTTAGAGCAGTAGCATTGGTGAACATTTCCAATTGTACACTGTAATAATAATAACACCTTTTGAGTCTTTACTACATGCCAGGAACTGTTCTAGGTGCTGTATCTATATTAACTTCTTTGTGTGTGCTCAGTTGTTCAGGCGTGTCTGACTCTTTGTGACCCCATGGACTGTAGCCCACCAGGCTCTTCTGTCCACGGGATTCTCCAGGCAAGAATACTGGAGTGGATTGCCATTTCCTTCTCCAGGGGATCTTCCTGATCCAGGAATTGAACCAACGTCTCCTGTACTACAGGTGGATTCTCTACTGCTGAACTATCGGGGAAGCCCATATGTGTATATACATTCTTTTAAATACTTTTTGCATTATGGTTTATCATAGCATATTGAATATAGATAGTTCCCTGTGTTATACAGGGAATATTATATTAATATTAATTTAATATGTTATAATAATTATATTATTAATATAATA
Source organism: Neotragus pygmaeus (assembly GCA_006410875.1). Taxonomy (NCBI): domain Eukaryota; kingdom Metazoa; phylum Chordata; class Mammalia; order Artiodactyla; family Bovidae; genus Neotragus; species Neotragus pygmaeus. The sequence continues at coordinate 3,024 of SJYV01044769.1, read as the reverse complement.
TTATATCAATATTATTAATATTACCCTGAGTAGCACAAGTTGTAGTATGTAAACAGCATTTATTAATTGCCTTTTATATGCTCAATGTTGTGCTAGGATATCACATATGCACTATCTCATTTGACTATGGTTACCACCTTGAGACTTAGTTACTTTTAATTCTACAGATGAAGAACCTGAAAATTAGATAAGCTACTTTTTTTTTTTTTTAACAAGATCACACAGCTAGTAAGAGGCCAAGAAAGGATTGGCCTCCCCGGTTTTAGAAATTATGCTGTCTCTTTCTCTAAAATTTAATTATTTCACGATGGATTCTTCAAATAAATCTGGCTCACACTCACTGCCAGGAGCAGCTGAGAACCAAAACCAGTGATCTTCCTTCTTGAACTGTGTCATGATCGGTGTCTCCCTGTTTTACGAATTCAACCATATTTTACTTGTTGACTTTTGGTTTCACATTCTTCCCCTAATCCCCACGTGGGACACAGGTGCTTTCTGGATGGGTGAGATGTGGTCTTCTAGGTGTGCTCTGTGGTCCTAACTTTCTGGTTATAGGCACCGAGAGCACTGAGCGTGAGAAGCCCTGTATCCCTCTGGGGCTTTCTAGGGCCTAGACTTAGCAAGACAACCCTGCTTCACCTCTCTTCCCACCAGGGATGAGCGATGCTGGTATTATGAAAGTATTTCCAAGGTGTTTCACGTTGCCTGTTTTGTAGTGCTTTGCCAGGTTCTTAAAGAATGCAATATACATTTTTAAGCCCAGTAGTAAAGTATAAGTTACTACATAATAGAACATTTAAATTATTGAGGGGATAGCATCGTCCTGAGATTTCTCAAAGGAGTACTTGTTGAAGAGCTAAGTCTACTCAGTGCAGCTACTGAAAGCAAGGACACAATCTAAAGTCCATGTTTTATAAGAACTAGGAAAAAAAAAATATTTTGCTTTCCCAAAGGGACGTGTGCATTTTTTACCTCCTTCTCCAGACTGGAAACCACTCAGCCAGATCATCAAAGCTTCCTCTTCCTTGGTTTCATCTCACACCCAGATGGCTGATGTACATGTACTAAATGTTCATAACATTTTGTGGCTCTTATTAGCCCTTGGAGAGTATACTAACCTTTTCCATAGATGCCAATGAGATAAATAGAGACCATAAAACAGAATACATACATATTATGTTGGGATTAAGTATTCAAAATGACTCCCAAATGAATACTGTAGTTATTTCAGTTAGATTCATGGTACATCTGCCATGCGCAAGGTTCCAAGATGTACATTTCTGGCCTTCAAGAAAATTGTATACTAGTAGGGAACTAATCCATCATAGGAGTAAAATTTAGCTGTAAAACAGANGGGATTAAGTATTCAAAATGACTCCCAAATGAATACTGTAGTTATTTCAGTTAGATTCATGGTACATCTGCCATGCGCAAGGTTCCAAGATGTACATTTCTGGCCTTCAAGAAAATTGTATACTAGTAGGGAACTAATCCATCATAGGAGTAAAATTTAGCTGTAAAACAGAGGCACAATGTTGTATAAGGCCTGTGATATAGGTCCATAAATACAAAATTTCTTGCCTAGAAAACTCCAGGCTCACATGGTTTATCCAGTAAATTCTACCAAATATTAAACAAATCTTATATAAAATCCTCCACAGAAAAGAAAGAGAAGCAATATTTCCTGTTAGTTCCATGTATCTGGCATATTGGCACCCCACTCCAGTGCTCTTGCCTGGAAAATCCCATGGACGGAGGAGCCTGGTAGGCTGCAGTCCATGGGGTCGCTAAGAGTCATACATGACAGAGCGACTTCACTTTCACTTTTTACTTTCATGCATTGGAGAAGGAAATGGCACCCCACTCCAGTGTTCTTGCCTGGAGAATCCCAGGGGTGGGGGGGCCTGATGGGCTGCCATCTATGAGGTCGCACAGAGTTGGACACGTCTGAAGTGACTTAGCATAACTTGAATAGCAAAATCTGATGAGAGTATTATGAAAAGAAAACACAAAGGTCAGCCTGACTCAAGAACTTGGATTTCTGAAATATTCATTTGGGCATGATGTATTCTGATATATTACAGAGTTCTGTTTGTTCATATTTTGTTAAGGATTTTGCATATGTATTCATGACAGAGATTTTCCATTTGAGATTGAGAACAAGAAACATTCCCACTCTCACCACTTTTAGTTATCTCAGAGGTTTAGCCACTGCAATAAGGCAAGAAGAACAAATAAAAGTTATAAGGTAGAAATAAGTAAATAAAACTGTCACTATTTGCTAATGATATGATTTTAATATAGCAAATCTAAAAGGACATACAGAGAAATTAGTAAAATTAAAAAGGGAGTTTAGTGAGGTTGTTATATATAGGATCAATAAAGTAAAAGGCATTTCATTTTTTATATACAGTAACACATGAAAAATAAAGTTTAAAACTTGCTACGTACAACTGAAAGAGTTCTAGGATTAGACATATTCAAAGATGTGCATGACCTCTATACCAAAAGTTTGGGAGACATTAATGGAAACTGAAATAAATGGAGAAATATTTCATGTCTGACTGGAAGACTCGATATAATAAAGCTATCAATTCTTCCTAAATATATCTATAGATACATTGTACTCACAATTAAAATCCAGTGGTTTATGTGAATATGTGCAAAATCATTTGACTTACATGGAACAGTAAAAGGCTCAAAATAGCCAATATATCCTTGGAAAAGAGAACTTATTCTGTCTCTTATACACATCTCCTTCAAGAAAATTGTATACTAGTAGGGAACTAATCCATCATAGGAGTAAAATTTAGCTGTAAAACAGAGGCACAATGTTGTATAAAGCCTGTGATATAGGTCCATAAATACAAAATTTCTTGCCTAGAAAACTCCAGGCTCACATGGTTTATCCAGTAAATTCTACCAAATATTAAACAAATCTTATATAAAATCCTCCACAGAAAAGAAAGAGAAGCAATATTTCCTGTTAGTTCCATGTATCTGGCATATTGGCACCCCACTCCA
>SJYV01044767.1:0-22288 GCA_006410875.1 Neotragus pygmaeus | reverse complement strand
TTTTTTTTTTTTTTTTTTGTATTTGGAAATTATTTAAAAAAAGGTAATTTTAAGTAAATTCGTAAAATGCTAGCAGTTCAGATCTTTTAGTAGAACAGATAGATACATACAAGATGATGGGTTGTCATCATTCCAAAAGTTTAGCAATACTGTTTTTCAATATGCAGATTTGTTAGATGTCTCACCCTGGGAACATTTTTGAAAATTTGAGAGCCAAGTCTTTCACATTGCAAGTCATGTTTTTTCTTTTCCCTGATGGCTTTTTTTTGTGTGTGAGGGGGGGACAGTTTACTGTTTGTGATTACTGTGCTTCCAGATCTCTGCTTTAGTTTATGAACTAAAGCATAAAGATTAAATTTTAGTATTATATAAGGTTATATATTTAATAACCTATGATGGAAAAGAATATGAAAAATATGTATATGACTGAATTACTTAGCTATACACCTATAGCTAACACAACATTGTAAATCAACTATACATCAATTTTTAAAAAAAGGTTATATGCAAGTATAAAGCATAAGTATAAAGATTATTCACATTTATAGGATGGAATACACAGATTTGTTTTGAAACAAATCTTTTACTCTGTGTTGAAAATAAAACCCTTGGAAATGTACTATTATTATTTCCATGGCCCATTTAGCTGCATTTCACTCCCTAGCAGCTGAAAAATTAAGGCAAAATTTGTTTCTCACAGTGGTTAAAGTCAGCATGATTATCTGTCAAGTTTTGGTAGTTGTAAAGGAATCAATTATCTTACGGGAAACCCCAAGATGACTCTTAACTTTACAGTAGAAACGTGGTGTAAATATTACAGGATTGCTTCAGAGACCTGAATATAAATGCATTAAGTGGTGAGTGGGCATGGTGTTCACATAGGCACGTACAATATGTGTCATAAAGTCTTAAAATATTTTGTTAGCTGAGGGATTGACAAGAGGTTTCTATGGCTTAAGTAGTTGTTCTTTCTGCCTCTGTTCTCCCCTTCAATTTATCTTTCAGACCCTGGCAAATAATTCTCAAAATAGCACTGCTCACATTGCTGGATTGCTCAAAACTTTTAATTACTTAGAGAATAAAGTCCAATATCTCTGATATTCAACATTCTCCTAGTCTCCTTTTCAACATACCTGCCAGCCTTGCTGTAGATTTCTCTATTTCAGCCAGCCTGTTCTGCTTATTCTCAATCATGTCACATGTATTCCTGTCTTCATATTTTTCTCACCCACTGTTTTTGTGATTGGTATTTTTTTCTTTCCTCTCCATTTACTTAAGGTCTAACCATGCTCCAATCATTCTCTCTTCACTCACTCAGTATTTATATTACAAGAGTACATGTATACATATATAAATTTTTTCAAAAAATGAGAAACCAAGTTTATTAATTTAACTATACAAAAACTTCTAAATTCTACAAGAAAGGAAAAAACTAAAATAATAAATTTATTAAACCTGTGAGCTTACAAATCATAAAAGAAAAAAAGAAATACTGGGGATAATTCTTCAACTACATCAGGAACCAAATAATACAGGTTAACAATGTCACCATTTCTGTCTTTCACATCAGCAAATTGTGTTCTATAAAAATTGTCACATGGTTAATACATGTTCACCTAAGAAAATAAATATTAAAAATGTCTCAAGAAAAAATAATGTACTTGAAACTCAAACATGAAATCACTTGAAATTCACACATGCAGAGGTATTCACTGTTAACATTTTGCTTTATCTGGTTTTAGACATTTTTCTGTGCACACATGTATAAACTTGTGCTCACATGTAGAAATACACAGAACTATCACATATATTTTCCTAAAACTTCTTCCACTTAATATACTATGAATATCTTTTTATGATAATAAATATTCACACAATTATTATTTACAGTCACTTACACCCCTGGTATAATAACATATATTAAACAAAGCCTCTTTTAGATATTTTAATTGTTTTTAGTTGTTACAGTTTGTTACTATTAAAGAGAATTCTTCAAGGGACATTTTTCTACATAACATCTCCCCTCCCAGTTTTACTGAGATATTAGTGACATTATTAGTGACACATGAAAGTGCTATGAAAGTGGNAATTGTTTTTAGTTGTTACAGTTTGTTACTATTAAAGAGAATTCTTCAAGGGACATTTTTCTACATAACATCTCCCCTCCCAGTTTTACTGAGATATTAGTGACATTATTAGTGACACATGAAAGTGCTATGAAAGTGGTGCACTCAATATGCCAGCAAATTTGGAAAACTCGGCAGTGGCCACAGGACTGGAAGAGGTCAGTTTTCATTCCAATCCCAAAGAAAGGCAATGCCAAAGAATGTTCAAACTACCACACAATTGCACTCATCTCACATGCTAGCAAAGTAATAGTCAAAATTTGCCACCTATTTGCCATGAAGTGATGGGATCGGATGCCATGATCTTAGTTTTCTGAATGTTGAGTTTTAACCCAACTTTTTCACTCTTCTCTTTCACTTTTATCAAGAGGCTCTTTAGTTCTTCTTTGCTTTCTGCTGTAAGAGTGGTGTCATCTGCATATCTGAGGTTGTTGATATTTCTCCTGGCAATCTTGATTCTAGCTTGTGCTTCATCCAGACCAGCATTTCTCTTGATGTACTCTGCATATAAGTTAAATAAGCAGGGTGACAATATACAGCCTTGACATACTCCTTTCCTGATTTGAAACCAGTCTGTTGCTCCGGGTCCAGTTCTAACTATTGCTTCTTGACCTGCTTACAGATTTCTCAGGATGCAGGTCAGGTGGTCTGGTATTCCCATCTCTTGAAGAATTTTCCACAGTTTGTTGTGATTCACACAGTCAAGGTTTTGGCATAGTCAATAAAGCAGAAGTAGATGTTTTTCTGGAAGTCTTTTGCATTTTCGATGATCTAGTGGATGTTGGCAATTTGATCTCTGATTTCTCTGCCTTTTCCAGCTTGAACATCTGGAAGTTCACGGTTCATGTACTATTGAAGCCTGGCTTGGAGAATTTTGAACATTTCTTTGATAGCATGTGAGATGAGTGCAGTTGTTCAGTAGTTTGAGCATTCTTTGGCGTTGCCTTTCTTTGAGATTGGAATAACACATTTAGTCTGTGTTTATATATTTGTCATTGAAGAAATTGTATCTTGAACCTATTGGCAATAATCTACAGTTGCTATTTGATTCTTCTAAAATGCAGTTTAAATATGATATTGAAAGATACTTTGGCAATTGTAAGAGTGGTCCTAACAGACATTTTTCTCTTGTTTGTGTTTTATCTGGATTGACTGGACAGGGGTGGTGGCTTTTGTGTTTCAGGGTGATCTGTAGTTGTTAAACAAGAGTGTAATACGAGCTTTATTTATGTACTGTTGAGATTTAAGGAATTGTTTTTAATTATTTTCTAAAGCAAGGATTTAAATAATATATGACTAAAAAAAGATGTGTTCTGATTATTAATTAGTTTAACAAGGTTTTGCGATCCTCTTGGTATGGCGGAAAATTACTTAATACGTTTCATGTTGCGCACTTGCAGTTAACTCAGGAATATTGTTGAAGGCTTATGATTTCTCTCTGAAATTGTTTTGTCTTTTGAAAGCCCATATAAATGCCTATTTAATAGCTCCTTTTTTGTGAGTTTTATTAAATATATTTGGGAGACGGTATTGAAACACTTTAATCTCCTGTGTACTCTGTGATATGATGTGTGATATTAGGGAAATACCCCAGGTTTACTTTGGACATAAGGTTAATATAACACAGTTACTCTATTGAAACTTTCTGTTGAATTATGAAGTACCTTTTTGTACAGCTGAATACAATGTATACTTTTAAGTTCTTACCATACTGGCTTCTTTATCACACTTAGTTCTCTGTTGATCGTTTCTTTCTTGAATCCACCCTTGTCTCGCCTTCCCACTTCCGCTGCATCTGTGGCTCTTCCTTTTTGGTGTCCTTTCTTGACTCAGCCTCATCTGCCGGTCCCGTACATGTGAGTGAGTCTCAGAGCTCGTGCCTTGACTCTCTCCTTGCCCCACCCTGTTTGGTCTCTCTCTGAGACGAGGTTCCTGTGGTCATACTGTCTGGATGCTGATGGTTTTCCTACCTTACTCTCTTGCCTCACCGTCTCCTCTGAGTCATGGATCTGCTTGTGTTTCATTCATTCTTCCATTCATTCAGTGATCGGTGAGCTCCCTGTGTGCCTGGCATCGTTCCAGGTATTGGGATACAGAGTTGAACAAGACATGGTATTTTCTTGAGGAAGGCGGGCAGCAGCCCTGTAATTTCAGAGGACACTTATTACTGGGAAGACGCGCGGTGCTGGCAGAGAGACTGAGTAGCCTGAGGTCTTTGTGGAGCTCAGATCTGGTTGAGTCGCCTCCCTGTGGAGGTCCCTTTGTTGGCCACTCTGTGTCCTCAGAGTGCAGTCCAGCTCCTTTGAGTCATCTGCAGCAGTGGCCTCTGCGTTCTCATGCCAGCCACTGCTCGCTCCTCCCCTTACGCGGTCAGCTTCACCAAACTCGACTGTGTGCAGGGCTGAGCATCAGTGTCTCATGTCCTTTGCTTCTAACTTCTGAGTGGATTTTCTGTTTAGTGTCATTTCCCGCTTTCTTCCTCACTCTCTGACTGCTTGCTCTTCAGGCATGAGCTGGGATGTCAGCCCTGGGACACCTTTCATGACACATGCAGGATTGGGCTAGCTAGTAAATCCACCAGTCCTCATCTGTCTGACCCTGTTAGGACAACTGAGGTACTGTGTTATCTTCACTGTCTTATCTTTGTGTGTAGCCAGCATGTAAGGCACATGCAGACATTTAAATAGGATTGTATTCATTAAAATTAATGAAGACATGTTCTGAATGAAAATAACCATATTAGTTACACATTTTTAACATAAAGTAACCATGTTTTATAGGCAAACTATGCCATTTTTGGGCCAGGACTGGAGATCTCCGGGATGGAGTTGGATGAAAACCGAAGACGGCTGGAAAAGATGTGATGCGTGGAGCCAGGAACTTGAGGGAGAGAACAGCCAGTGTGACATTGGCCACGGCATGTGAGTCTAGCTCAGCAGAGCCACGGCGTTTCCCATCCAACATTGATGGCGCGTCTGCTGAAGCCCCGGGACTTACCAGTTGGCTGAGAATCGGCTCCAGACAGGCTGGTGTGAGGAGACAAGTTATTAGCCAGAGTCTCAGCCTGGTGGAGTGCCTGCTGCCCACACACAGATGCTGCTATCTTCTTTTTATTTAAAGCGTTTACTCCTTACAGCTTTCTGAGAGATAGGTGTTGTTATTATTAACTTCCGATTATAGCTGAGGATGGGGAAGGGAATGGCGACCCACTCCAGTATTCTTGCCTGGAAAACCCCATGGACAGAGGAGCCTGGCAGACTACAGTCCATGGGGTCACAAAGAATCGGACACGACTGAAGCAATTAAACATGCACGCATAGCTGAGGAAGGAGAAGAAGTGGAAAGACGCGGTGCTGGTGGCCTACGTCCGAGGCCCATAATAATGGCTTGCACCAGACAGGGGAGGTTTCTCTTGGAGGCCTGAATGGCGCTGTGACTTTGCTTGGGGCTGAAGTGACGTGTCTTGTTGCTCTGTGGATCTCTGTGTGGTTCAGGGTGCAGCTTCACCCCAGGGCTGCCTTCCTCCTGGTGGGAGAAGGGAGGAGGGAGACGCCTGTCTCCACCTCACGAGCTGGTGTGTGAGTGGCAGGGGGCGCTGGGGGCCATGGTCCTCCCCAGATGGAAGTGGGTGATGGCAGATGCAGGAGCAGGCTGGCGGGCTGTGGCGTGTCACTCACCGTCCGTGTCACAAGTGTCCTGCAGCATTTGGGGAGTGGGAGGTCTGGGGACCTCTTCTTCCGAGTCATGGGTCTTGCCGTGGATCATACTGCATATTTTTTATCTCACATTGACCTAATTCTCAACTGTGTATTTTGAACGGACAGCGTGAGCCAGACAGCTTAAGTGCACAGGTGTCTGTGCTTTCTCCTGGACGTTTGTCCCGGACCGTTCCCTCCCTTCAGATGAGGGGCAGTCTGGCGGCCTGGCCTGTCCTGGGCAGAGTTTGGCAGAGCACATGTGGGCGTGTCTCCCCAGTGCCCCTCACTGCTCTCACCCAGCCAGGCGTGTGTCTGAGTCTGCCTCTCTGGGGGTGGGGCGTGGGGAGAGTGCCAGGCAGTTCCCTCATCCCCCGCGCTGGATTCCATTTCTCTGGTGTCTTTCTGGGGAGCAGTGTGGTTCCGCTCCTCCTGGATGCCTTTGTGATTGTTATTAGCAAAGCTGTTCAGATTTGAGAGCTTCTGCCTTTAGTGCTTGAATCAGTGACAGCAAACTAGTGTGTGACTAGGTATGAGATACAGACAGGATCATCCAATTTCTATGCATTGGTGTTAGTTAGCACCTGTCACTTAATGTTAAGTTGTTTGTTTTGGGTAAGTGCTCTTTTGCCTGTCTTGATGATTTACAGTTGTTGCCAATGTTGTTTAAGTCTGTTCTGACAGTGATGAATGCATTCATTTGGCAAATTCAGCTGTTTTTATTAAAAGTGAATTCGAGTTAGTGGATGGCGCCTGTGTACAATTTTCTTGTCAGAGAGTGGTGGCGAGGAAGCCAGCGGTGTGACCTCCTTGGTTTTGAGCATCGGTGCTTGGACCTCTGCTGGCCAGAATCTCCAGGAAGCCCCTCTTTGCCACCAGCTGGAAAGCTGTCCAGGGTCAGTGTGCTGAGAGTAAACAATGCGTGCATCTTCACTTTTGAAGTGGGCGGGCTGCGTTTTGCCTAGTCTTTTTTTGTTTTTAACTACAAGGAAGATTTTCTTTTTTTTCCTAAAGAAAGTGTTTTCAAATTGTTTAGTTATCACCTTATGATTTTATTGTTTCATCCAAAAGAAAAAAAATGGGAAAGCTTTAAATTACATGTATTTCAGTGGGTAAAGTACATGTTTTACCTCATCTGGCTTCAGTTAAAGACCTTAATAGGCAGTGTTATTTGATTGATGCTTCATAAGAATATGTGCCAGTGCAGTAATAGTTCTAGTTGAGTCTTTGGAAACATGGGGACAAGCAGAAATGTTGGGTGTTTCCTCAGCATTGGATCAGAGAGACAGCAGATCATTAGTATCAGGTACTTTTTTCCAGTGTATAGATTATAAATATTTTTATAAAGTTTTAAAGTCTGAAATGACCTTGGTTGAGCATGTCAAAATCCTTAGGAGATTCTAAAACATGTACATCACTTCTTGATACAACTTTCTGATAAGAACCAGGATAAACCTCAGATTTCTCAGAACAAAACACTTAGATATTAGCCTTGTAATTTCAAACGTGTGATTGATTACTTTGAAAATTAAGTGATTGCCTTCAGATTTTAACATTTTTATTTTGGGCTCCTGAATTGTAAAAGTATTTATTGTCCAAATAAACCAAAATTTATTTGTTTATTTTACAAAAGAAAATCCAAATGAAGAAATCCTTGTAAAAATATTTTAATGTATCTTTGTTTCAGTATCTTAAATAGTGAAGATGAAGAAATATTCAGTAATGAAGAGCACGAATATGCATCCAAAAAAAGGAAAAAGGACCATTTTAGAAATGACACAAATACTCAGTGTAAGATCATTTTCATTAATAATCTCATGATGTTTGCTTGTTGACTGTTTTGAAAAATTGGATTGTGTTGACAGTGCTTTTCTAGGGCAGAAATGCTGATCCAGTTACATAAGCAATAAATAGTGTGTCCAGAGGTCAGACTTGATGGTCAGAGTCTTGCAGCTCTGCCGTTTGCTTGACTAAGTCATCAGTAAAATTTACAGCAAGAAATAAAAGACAGGAAAACCCACAGAACAGCCTGTCTGAATGTTGAATTATGTGTGTTTAGTCTCTATGCCCTACTCCTTGAGAGCCTGCCCAGGCTCTTCTGCCCATTGAATTCTCCAGGCAATAATACTGGAGCAGGTTGCCATTTCCTCCTGCAGGGGATCTTCCCAACCCAGGGACTGAACCCTGAATGTGTCTCCTGCATTGCAGGTGGGTTTTTTACTACTGAGTCGTAGTAGCGTTCCTGAATTTGGGTCTTTTCACTCCCAAGCAGTGAAACTGACCTTTAGAGGTCTTAATGCTGCTTTGGTGCAGGAGACACTGCTGGTTCGGAACAGGAGATAGTCATGTCAGAGCTGGAGCCTATAGGCAGGGTCGGCGAGGGCCTGGAGATGGGGCAGCTCTGAGAGGGTGCCTGTGCATGTACTCAGCCCTGAGTCACTGAGGGCCTGTTAGTGTGATCAGTCGTGCGCCCCCTGGAGGCTCCCATGGACAGTGTAGTCTCGATCCTTGAAGCTCTGGGACAGGAGTTATGTGGAAAGTGTATTTAAATGGAATACCATATAGGAACAATAAAAGAGGAAGAGAATTTTTATTCGGGTATATAAAAAATGCACATTTATAGCCATTTATGTTTGGAGATGGCTGAAGTCACTGGTGACACTATTTTCTTCTAAGTCAGCAAAACGTGGCTGTGCCATGACATCTTTCACGGGAAGACTTCAGCACTTTGTAAACTGATGTTGGGAAGCGAAGCACATGGCCGAGTCAGGGGGTCTCCTGTCCACATGGCATCAGTGTTGTTACCCATGCAGCTTTTGAAGCTCCTCAAAATCTTCATTTGGTAATGAGTCACCAGGTGTTAAAAACAAATTTTTTTCCTAGGTTTTTATCGTGAAAACTGGATCTATGTCCATAAAGAAAGCACGAGAGAAGTAAGTATTCTGTTATAAATAAGAGTATATTTTGTATTGTTTCTGTTGGTTGTGTGATGTCACATTAAATAGTTTCTTTTGCAATATCAAATCAGTGTCCAAATTCTGACAGGTAAAAGCTTTCTGAGGGTCTTTCAGACGGTGTTTGCATGTGCATGAGTGTGTGTGCCTGTGTGCTATATGTGCCTGTTTGTGTGTGGTGAGTGTGCGTGTGTGCATGTGTGTGGTGTATGTGCCTGTGTGTATGTGTGTGGTGTGAGTGTGTGTGTGTGCATGTGTGTGGTGTATGTGCCTGTGTGTGTGTGTGTGGTGTGAGTGGTGCATGTCAGTGCTCCATACAGATCTGATTCAGCTGAGGGCTGTTTCAGAACAAGCTTGGGCCCACAGGTGCTCTGATATTTTCTCCCTGCCCTCCCTGAGCTGTTCACAGTGAGCTGCTGTTGCTGGTGGGGCTGTGTCTTGGCCCCTGTGTGTTCTGGGAGGGTGGAAACAGCTTGTAAACCCTCGTTTATTTGTAGAGTAGTGAAGGTGCTATTGGTAATTAAGTTGGAATCTGCAAAGAGCAGTTCAGGCCCTGCCATCCCCCTTTCTTGGTGGAAGGTCTGGTCTGTTCACCTCAGCTGTCTGTTTCCTTTTTCTCTGTTTGGTATCTGGGGAAGCTTGGTTCCGTTTGTAACCTGAAAGACCCTTTTGCTTTTGCCTTATTTTATGACAATTGGGGGAAATGATTTGGGAGGAGTTGTTTAGCATGTGTTTAAATTATGTTAGCGTGAGTGAAGTGTTCTGGCAGTGTTGGTAGTGGATGTTCTGAAGCCAGCCACATTTCCTAGAAGCTTAAGGGTTAGATCCTGAGACAGGGAGTTAATCTGAGCTGTTTGGCAGTAGTTGCTGTTGTTAAATGGATGTGCCGCTGGGAGAACCTGTATGAGCTCATGAAAGACTCCAAGACAGAGCAGAGGTCCTGCTTTGGTGCACACGAAGCAGCAGGGGAAGGGCCGCGAGGATTTGGAGGCACTGGGCCCATGGGGCAGGGGCACAGGCAGGCGTCAGGAGGGCCCCCTCTCCCCTCTCCATGGAGCATCACACCTTTGGGCTTCTCCTCTGGGCCCACCAAGTGTCTGATGCACATGTGCGACTCCCAGCCCTGTTGTGAGATGGGTGGCTGCCCAGGAGGAGTCTGCCACACCAGTGTCTGAATGCTGTGCACTGAGAAAGAGAAACGTTACTGCTGTGATCGGTTTCATGTTATGATCGACGCTCCCTCCATAGCTCCCAGGGAAACATTCTGCAGCTAGTGGTGTGAGCATTTGCAATGAGTGTGTCTTGCTGACTTCTGTGCACCTTGAGGCTGCTGCGGTTTGGGGATGTGTCTCGTGGCAGAGATAAGGTGTCCCCTGCACCGCCCGCCCTGCTGGGGCCGTTCCTGTCTCAGTTTGAAACACGAGGCGTGTTTTCTGTGATTATTCCCACGCTTTATCCTCACAATGCTGAACTGAAAACCTCTCTGTGTTCTAAGTATTCAAAAACAGAGATAGAGTTTAAAATGTCTTCTGAAACCTAGGGTTCAAATCTGTACAGCACTTAATATAGAACATGGGGCATATCATTAAGGAAAAACATCTGAAATAGCAGTGTTTCTGGTAATGAAAAAAAAGTCACGTTTCCTTTGTGGTCTTTGACTCTTGAACCCGTGAGCCTTATTATCACATACTTGGGTTTTGGGGTTCTCAGCCCCCTGTTCCCAGCCTGAACACTGCCCATGGTCACATCCCATTGCCTCCAGCCCTTTCCACCTAAACACTGGTATTCAAACCTCCTGCCCCACTCAGGTGCATCTCAGCCTTGATCCTGAGTGGCTGGACGAACACAGGACTGCCTGCAGGGGAATTGAATGGCAACATGTGTGTTCATAGAAGAGGCCTTTCTATAGTGGCCAAGCATGATTTTATGTATTTGTAGTTGCACAGCCTAGAATACATCTGGTTATTTTGTTATTTTAGGCTTAATTTGGGCCTCCCCAGGTGCATGTCAACAAAAGAAATTGACAAGTATAAAGCAGAGACATTACTTTGTCGACTAAGGTCCGTCTAGTCAAGGCTATGGTTTTTCCTGTGGTCATGTATGGATGTGAGAGTTGGACTGTGATGAAGGCTGAGCATCAAAGAATTGATGCTTTTGAACTGTGGTGTTGGAGAAGACTCTTGAGAGTCCCTTGGACTGCAAGGAGATCCAAGCAGTCCATTCTGAAGGAGATCAACCCTGGGATTTCTTTGGAAGGAATGATGCTAAAGCTGAAACTCCAGTACTTTGGCCACCTCATGCGAAGAGTTGACTCATTGGAAAAGACTGATGCTGGAAGGGATTGGGGGCAGGAGGAGAAGGGGACAACAGAGGATGAGATGGCTGGATGGCATCACTGACTCGATGGACGTGAGTCTGAGTGAACTCCGGGAGTTGGTGATGGACAGGGAGGCCTGGTGTGCTGCGATTCATGGGGTCGCAAAGAGTCGGACACAACTGAGCGACTGGACTGAACTGGACTGAATCAGTATTTATCTTTGTATCTACAGTGGTGTAGAGTGTCAATGCATATACATAATTGATTATACATAAATGACAGATTTAGAATGGCTTCAATTTTACTCTAAAATTAAATCTAAATATGGAATAAATCATAGTAAAAATGAATATCCTTTGCAAAAATTAAAAAGAAAAAGTTGCACAGACTAATTCCCGTTAGCTGTCCATTCATTTTGCCTGGTTGGCTGATTTGATGTATTGTAACTTGTGCTGTTTTTCCAGAGACACGGCTACTGTACGTTGGGAGAAGCTTTTAATCGCTTAGATTTCTCGAGTGCGATCCAGGACATCCGAAGGTTCAATTACGTGGTCAGGGTGAGTATTCATTTCAGAGCCACCGGAGGACACGTGGAGTGGTTGCGCCCTAAAGATTATCATGTCACATGTTTAAGATGCTTTTGGCAGCTGTGAAAAGCTGTGGTTGTTCCTGGTGGAAAACCATGGGATGGGGGGTGGGGGTCAGGAGGAGGAGGATTGAAGCTCCCTCCAGCCCGCCTCACGTGTCACGTTGGAGACGGAAGGAGAAGCGGGAGTTTCTCTCAGGGTTTCTTGCCTGGTGGTTTCATATGCATTTTCTGCTTTGTGTTTTTCGCAGAGCATGAGCCCTGCTCGATAGAGGGGAGCAAGCTAGTGGAGAGAAGGGAATTGATACAGAACAGAGCTGCACAGAAGCCTTATTATGTTAATGTTACATTTTTAGAAGAAATTTTTACCTTTTCCTGAATTCAGAAAGGGATCGCACTATATATTCCATTTATTGTTTGTTTTTATTTGCCTAGCAAGTTTACTCACCTGACTGTCCTAGGCCAAGAGTAAGTGATGAGTCATGAAACTGTTATTGGGATTTTTTTAATAGTGCCACGAGGCTGTGGTGCGTACTCGGCCTGTAGGAATGCTCCTATAAGGACAGAGCGCTGGCTGGTCACGTGACCTCCAGCTGGGCCTGGGGTGTGGTTTCTGTAATCTCTGCGGCCCAGGACACACGTGCAGAGACACGCTGGAATGAGCGGCGTGATCCTCCCCAGCAGTTATCACGTGATTGTCATGTTTGCCGTTTTGGCCTCCACAGTCAACACAGTGGTGTGAGTGTGTGCGAGAGTGTGTAAGTGTGTGTCAGTTGGCCTTTTCTCTGCTCCCTCTGCAACTGACAGAGGCAGCAGGGAGGGCTGGAGAGGAGGGCTGAAGAATCCCTTTTCAGAGACACAGGAGCAGATGTGATCTGGGTTCTGGAATGTGTTTGCGGCTCACCCAGAGGGGCTCAGATTGCTCAGGAACAGTACGGGCCGCATTGAACGGGTGTGTGCAGGTGCGGGTCTGACCAGCACCACAGACAGGCGTGGCCACAGTGAGGGCCTGCACGGGCACAGCAGCCACAGGACATGAGGCGGCGGGATGGGCTGACCCGGGGCTCCTGATCCGGTGCACAGAGCTGGGCGTGGGTCACTGGAGACCCCTATAGATGAGCGGTGTTTGTGATGACCGGTGTCCCTGGCGTGCGGAAGGGAGGGGCAGCTCTGTGACCGAGAAGCTGGCCCTGGCACCGCGTCCCCCCGGGTTCTCCCCCCGGCCTCCCTGCTAGCCACCAGGACCACTCCCTGCAGAGCCGAGGAGGGATGAAACGGCTTCCGTGTACTGAGAGCAGCCAGCCTTTGACTGGGGTGGGGAGGGTGGCCTGGGAGGCAGGTGGACATCGGGGCCGGAGGGATGTGCAGGAGCAGTGGGAGGGCAGCACTGGCAAGGAAGCTGGAGGGACAGATGTGCTGGGGGGCCATCAGGGAAGGCCTGGCTCACGTGAGGCTGGCCCGGTCAGAGGGGGCACAGAGTGCAGCAGAGGTGGCCGGGACACCGGCCGAAACTGGAGGGCGGAGACTGAGCAGCAGCCCTACCTGCACCCTTTGCTTTCTTCTCGGGTCACTGGGGTGGGGAAGTGGGCTTCCCTTCAGAGGTGATGCTCACCTGTAACCACCTTCCCCCACCCCAAGCTGTTGCAGCTGATTGCAAAGTCCCAGCTGACCTCGCTGAGTGGTGTGGCCCAGAAGAACTACTTCAACATCCTGGATAAGATCGTTCAGAAGGGTAAGGCGAGCCCTGGCGTTTTTACTGATCTCAGTCTTAGTTAGAAACTTAGTACAAGGAGATTGGATTTTTCTTTCATTTACCCCCAGTATTGATGGCGTCAGATAATGTGATGGGCTCAGGTTGGGTGCTTGGGACTTGATGTTCTTGGTGGTGTTCTTTAAAAGATGCTTTTGGACACAGAAGAATATATTGTAATGAAAAAGACAGGTTGGGAGGCACACCTTGAGGCATGTGGGATCTTAGTTCCCCCACCAGGGATTGAACCCATGCTTCCTGCAGTGGCAGTGCAGTCTTAGCCACTGGGCTGGCAGGGAAGTCCCTGAGAAAGTAATCCCTGAGGTTTAAACGGACACGTACTCCTTCATGGTTAACTAGTCATGGCTCACTTTTGCTATATAGTGATTCTGTAATTAGCAAGGTTGTGGCTTAGTTCTTATGCATCAGATAAGCCTGTAATTTTCTTTTTAACTTAATGTTTGTCTTGATTAGTTAATGGCCAGTAATAAATGGAACTTTAAGAGTTTATGCATATATGTGCCATTTTAACTATCAGTGCTCTTTATGATTAAGTATAAAAGAAAGTAAAGATGGTTTTAAAGACAAAATTGTAGACTCAACCACAAATACACTATCAGATAGCATTTGGAAGTTTTCGAATCTCATCATACTTGTGATACCTCAAAAATGATGCCACTTTGGATATGCAGTGAAATTAGATCATTGTTTTCTTTTTGTGGTGAAATATACATAAAACACCATCTTCCCTGTGCACCTGGAGTGCACAGCTCGGTGGCACTGAGCATAGTCACATCACTGTGCCTGTGGCCACCACAGCGGTGACACGCTGTCTGCAGAACTGACACACTGTCCTCATACACAGTAATCCCGCCTCCCCAGCACCCGCCATCTATGCGCTCTGTGAATTTGACTATTCCAAGGACCTCATATCAGGAGCATCAAACAACACTTGTCCATTTGTGACTGGTTCTTATCACAGGGTCTTCGGGTTTCATGTGACGCGTGTCAGCATTTCTGCCCTGTTTAAGGCTGAGTGGTATTGCACCGTGGGTATAAGTCACATTCTGTCTACCTGTGGTGTCTGCTGGGAGGCCCTTGGGCTGTGGAAGCAGGCCATTTAAAGACCATTTTGCTCTGCTCTCTGGGCTGCTCGGGTCCTGATGCTGCGTGGGCTTTTCTCTGGTTGCGGAGAGAGTGGGGGCTCCTCTCTCGTCGTGGTGCATGGGCTTCTCACTCTGGCGGCTTCTCTTGTTGGCGAGCACAGGCTTTAGGGCTCTCAGGCCTCAGTAGCTGCAGCTCATGGGCTCAGTAGCTGCGGCTCCCAGGCTCTGGAGCACGGGCTTAAGAGTTGTGGCTCACAGGCTTAGTTGCTCTGAGGCATGTGGAACCTTCCCGGATCCAGGAGCAAACCCGTGGCTCTCCTGCATTGGCAGATGGATCCTTCACTGAGACCCCAGGGAAGCCCGGAAGCAGGTCATTTTTGACAGTGGGGGCTGACTGTACTATTGCATTGTTTCATTTTTGTTTATTCCAGTTCTCGGTGACCACCAAAACCCTCGCCTGATCAAGGATCTTCTCCAAGACCTCAGCTCCACCCTGTGCATTCTGATCCGAGGAGTAGGGAAGTCTGTGCTGGTGGGAAACATCAACATCTGGATTTGCCGATTAGAGACCGTTCTCCGCTGGCAGCAGCAGCTGCAGAATCTTCAGATGACGGAGGTATGTGCTTTCTGGCCTGCAAGTGAGTAGTCTCTGCTGTTACATCACAGAAGCCATTGCTTGGAAGACACAGCTTTTCCAAAGGTTTTTTTCTCCTTACATTTCCTGAGTACATGTTGAACTGTCGTAAGATTGATTCAGGCCAAAAGACTCTTTAATGGCTTATAGGTGTCATTGGAAAGACAATGGGGAGGTAATTATTAAAAACAGCTGGTCCTAAGGGTGATGAGGTGGAAAATTAATTTACCTTGACAGCAGATTAGATATTTTAGACTAGACTAACGTTTGGTAAATTAAGACTGCACCATATAGTGGTGACTCTTTGCACCTGCTGTTGCTTCTAGGGGTTGGTGTTTTCATCTCCATTTCTTGCTGTCTTTGATGTTTTGTGTTTATTCTGATAACTGGTTTCACCAAGAAAAATGTTGACCCCATTCACCAAAGTGTCTTAGATTGTGTTTGGTTTATCTCTGGTTGGGTTCAGAGGTGACTTGGGGCCATGTATTTGTCATGTAGATTTATAGGGAGTGATGATTCCCTAGTTAAGGCCCTGCAGTTAGCAGGGGTGCTCTGACATTCCACGTCCAGGCAGCCTCATTCCCGTGCTCAGGGGCTTGTGCTGAGAGGGCCGCTCGCCTGTGAGACACGTCCACGTGGGTGTCTGCTTTCCAGACCGTGACCAGGCCATGCGCCCCAGTGCCACTGTCCCCGAGTCCCTGGTGTGCACTGACGCCACGTCACCCGGTGAACTCTGGGACTCGGGTGTCAGTGTCCAGGATCCCAGGCCCAGCCAGGGTCGCTGCAGCGTGTCATCTGGCAGGAGTTGGGAGGAGGGAGGCGTCACTGTGACCGATGTGCTCCCGCGTTCCCCCTGGAGTAAGTGTGCGGGCCCTCCCAGCAGGTGGACAGTGGCCTGACGCTCAGCGACCTTCCTGTGCACATGCTCAGCAACATCCTGTACAGGTTCTCAGATGGGTGGGACATCGTCACCTTGGGTCAGGT
Organism: Neotragus pygmaeus; assembly: GCA_006410875.1. Lineage (NCBI taxonomy): Eukaryota > Metazoa > Chordata > Mammalia > Artiodactyla > Bovidae > Neotragus > Neotragus pygmaeus. The sequence continues at coordinate 6,136 of SJYV01044767.1, read as the reverse complement.
GACCCCGACCCTGTCCGCGCTCAGCGAGGACCGGCAGCTGTGGAAGAAGCTCTGCCAGTACCACTTTGGGGAGAAGCAGGTGAGTGGGGGCTGTGGCCCTGATGGCCGAGCCTGGCCGCTTCAGGGAGTGGACTAGAATCACTACGGGAAAGCCTGCTTTTCATATGGAGAAAGCCATAATTTTAAAAAACAACCCAGAACAGAGCAGCAGAACCAGGGCAGTTTCTTCCTGTCAAGGATGGGCCATTAGTCTTTCCTGTAACTGGAGGCCCCTCTCCAGGCAGCGGGTCCCCTCGGAGACTCATGGGTAGGCGCCTGCTCCCTGCACCTTGCCCTCCCAGGGTGGGGCCAGCCTCGGGTTCTGGTGGATGCTGTGTGTCTCCCACTTATCGCTGCCCCTCCCTGCCACCCCCGCGCTGTGTGGTTTCTGGAGCACAGCACCGCCAGCTGGGTGCCCATGATGCACACAGCAGCGTGCAGGGCCAAAGCAGACCGTCTTGCCTCAGGGAGGGCCCAGGGAGGCCCCAGGGAGGGCCGGGTGTCCTGTGCCTCCTCAGGCACAGGCTTGCAGACCTGAGGGGTCACGTATCGATCCAGGAGAAAGTCAGGTGGTGAGGCAGCAAGCAGGTTCCTGCCTGAATCAGAGGGTGAGTGGTGGGCACAGCCAGGCCGCAGAGCCACCATTGTCGCCTTCTCCTGGGGGCACAGGGCTCACGAGTGGAGGGTAACACTGTGAGGAACCGTGAAGATGCTGCTGCGTCGGGCAGCCCCTGGCCACGCCCAAGCCCGCCTGCTCAGCATCTCACCCATGCCTGTCCCTCTGAGGGTGTGGTCGCTGCCCCGTAAGGTGTGAGGTGCCACCTCCTGCCATCTCTGGGGCCCAAGACACCAGGCATCGTTTCATGTGCTTGCTGCCTGCTTGTGTGTGTCTCCAGATCCTTTGCCCATTTTGTGTTTGGATACTTTCTGCATTCTGGTTACCAGTCCCTGTCACACTCGATAACATGTAACTTATTTTTAACTTAATAGACATCATGGACATCACTCCAGATAAAAACCTTTAAGTCTGTTGAACAGCTGCATGGTATTCCATTGTATAGATTCAGCTCAAATTTAATTTCAGATAATTGAATGTTTCCTGCAGTGTGTGGCCTTTTAAGGTTGTTGTGCACATGACGCTGCTATGAAGGTCATCTGCTTCTGACCAGAAGTCTGTTTGTCTAGTTTTGTAGACACTTGATCCTTTCAGAAAAAGGCCATGTGGAGTGGAAGCTGATGTATTTTGCACTTCAGAAGCACTACCCCACCAAGGAGCAGTACGGAGACACCCTGCATTTCTGCCGGCATTGCAGCATCCTCTTCTGGAAGGTAAGGGTGGCACCTGTGCTCCTGGAGAGACACACTGTCCAGCTGGGAGTAGTGAGTGATGACACGATGGCGTCTCACCAGGGACTGTCCACCCGAGCGTAGAGTGAGATGACATCATGGCGTCTCACCAGGGACTGTCCACCCGAGCGTAGAGTGTGATGACATGATGACGTCTCAGCAGGGACTGTCCACCCGAGCATAGAGTGTGATGACATGATGGCGTCTCAGCAGGGACTGTCCACCCGAGCATAGAGTGTGATGACATGATGACGTCTCAGCAGGGACTGTCCACCCGAGCATAGAGTGTGATGACATGATGGCGTCTCAGCAGGGACTGTCCACCCGAGTGTAGACTGTGATGACATGATGGCGTCTCACCAGGACTGTCACCTGAGTGTAGCGTGTGATGACATGATGGCGTTTCAATAGGGATGTCCACCTGAGTGTAGAGTGTGATTACATGATGGCGTCTCAGCAGGGACTGTCCACCCGTGTAGAGTGTGATGGCATCATGGCGTCTCATGAGGGATGTCCACCAGAGTGTAGAGTGTGATGATATGATGGTGTGTCACCAGGGACTGTCCACCCGACTGTAGAGTATAACGTGATCGTGTCTTACTACGAACCGTCCACCCGAGTGTGGTGTGATCACCTGATGGCATCTCATCAGGGACTGTCCACCTGAGTGTAAAGTGTGGTGACATGATGGCGTCTCACCAGGGATATCCACACGAGTGTAGAGTGTGGTGACATCATGGCGTCTCACCAGGGATATCCACACGAGTGTAGAGTGTGATGACATGATGGTGTCTCAGCAGGGACTGTCCACCCGAGTGTAGAGTATGATAACCTGATCGTGTCTTACTATGGACTGTCCACCCAAGTGTGGAGTGTGATGACCTGATGGCGTCTCACCAGGGACTGTGCACCCGCGTGTAGAGTGTGATGACTTGATGGCGTCTCAGCAGGGACTGTCCACCCGAGTGTAGACTGTGATGACATGATGGCGTCTCACCAGGACTGTCACCTGAGTGTAGCGTGTGATGATATGATGGCGTTTCAATAGGGATGTCCACCCGAGTGTAGAGTGTGATGACATGATGGTGTCTCAGCAGGGACTGTCCACCCGAGTGTAGAGTATGATAACCTGATCGTGTCTTACTATGGACTGTCCACCCAAGTGTGGAGTGTGATGACCTGATGGCGTCTCACCAGGGACTGTGCACCCGCGTGTAGAGTGTGATGACTTGATGGCGTCTCAGCAGGGACTGTCCACCCGAGTGTAGACTGTGATGACATGATGGCGTCTCACCAGGACTGTCACCTGAGTGTAGCGTGTGATGATATGATGGCGTTTCAATAGGGATGTCCACCCGAGTGTAGAGTGTGATTACATGATGGTGTCTCAGCAGGGACTGTCCACCCGTGTAGAGTGTGATGGCATCATGGCGTCTCATGAGGGATGTCCACCCGAGTGTAGAGTGTGATGACATGATGGTGTCTCAGCAGGGACTGTCCACCCGAGTGTAGAGTGTGATGATATGATGGTGTGTCACGGGACTGTCCACCCGAGTGTAGAGTATGATAACCTGATTGTGTCTTACTATGGACTGTCCACCCGCGTGTAGAGTGTGATGACCTGATGGCGTCTCACCAGGGACTGTCCACCCGCGTGTAGAGTGTGACGACATGATGGCGTCTCACCAGGGACTGTGCACCCGCGTGTAGAGTGTGATGACTTGATGGCATCTCACCAGGGACTTGGGCCAGAGGCAGGTGTACCAAATCAGAGCTGTGGTTGGACCTGAAATTGGGGCCACCGAACCTCACCTGGTGCAGGATGGTAAGGCATGACCTGGTCCCTGGCCATGAGCACGCTGACTGTGCTGCGGCCTGAGTCCTGGCGGGCTGCTTCCCCCTGTTCTCACGGCTCAGCCTGAGAGGCGGGTCGGGATCCCCGCCTCTTCTGGAAGTCAAGGGAGGCCACCCCCAACCCCCATTTTCCACACTTGGCCTCTGCTCCACTGTCAGGACCTCCAGCAGTGGTGCCTGCCGGGGCTTTCCTCACAGCACAGCCCTGGAGCAGAGGAGAGGCCCAGGACAGTGCCCAGGCTCCTCCTGTTCTTTTGAGCCGAACTTAGCATGTCTGGTTCTTGTGGAGACTGAGCTGTGTCCGCAGTTGTCAGGCCCATCCTCTTCTCTCTGGTCCCTTCCTCTCCTGTCCAGTCTCTGATAGACAGTTTTCTGGGGGAGGTACAGGTGCTTCTGTTCACCTCCTCTTAGAAAGACCATTTCCGTAGTTTGCCTTGAGTCTGAACTTGTTAACGCTGTGAACTTTCACTGGGGAGAAGGGTGACAGGCCGTCTGCCCCTGCTGCTCAGGGTCCTCCCGTGGGGCCACGGGCCACGTGCCTTCTGCCTGGTCTGAAGCACCATGGCTGTTTTTGTTTTCTGTTTATCTGTAATTTGCTGGCTGGATTATGAGGCAAACTCTAAACTGCTGAAAAACATACGACTACTTTAAATTGTTTTCATTTCAGGTTATATATATGATAACGTGGGCTTTTTTTTTTACCTGTACCCCTGTGTTTGTACGGTGGAAGTCCTCGTGTTAACAAGGTTTTACTGCTGATGCTGCAGGGGGCCAGCGGGAGACCACTTTATTTCTGACTTGTTTTGGAGTCTGGCACGGCTTGTTCTGCACAGTTAACAAGAGGAAAGGTGTTGCACGGCTGCAGTGGTGGTTCCGTGGAACCTGTTCCTCCAGGCCAGGGGCACCTCACGCTCAGTCTTGCCAGGGTGCTTGCGGGACACAGGTGAGCCAGTCCACCACAGCACACAGAGTGGTCCCAGACATGTGGCAGCTTCAGGGCCGAGTCAGCGCGTGAGACGATCTGGTCACTGCTCTGTACGACGCTTCCCCCGAGCCGAAGGCTTATTCCAGAGACACTGGGAGCAGTGGTGTGTCCCCATCTTTGTATGTGGCAGACCGTCTGAGAACATTGTCTCTGATGTAGTGAACAGAGAAACACCCTTGCTACTTATGTGTTGACTTACAGAATGTTCAGGTGAAGTATCAAGAAATAGGGGCGTCCTGGATTTTTAAAAATTGAGAGGTAAGTTTTTTGGTTTCCAGAAGAATTTGCCTACAGATTCTTTTGTTTGTGAAAATTCAGAACAAGTGTCTTGCTGGCCTTTGGGTTCTGAAATGTTGTTCACAGTCTTGCCTTGAAGGCGAGCACCTTGACCTCTGTGCAGCCTTGGGGACTGTCTCTGTCCATCTGTGGGGTCACATGGCAGCTTCTTCTTCCAGAGGCCATTCCACTTTCTTCTGAGTCTATGGGTGGAAATTTAAAGAAAAGACAAGTGTCTGGAATTTGTGGTGGACCCTGCTGCCTGTGTCAGCTCCTGAGCAAGCCCCCCGGCTGGCCACCGCACCCCCACACACAGCTTGGCCCCCGCAGGCCTCAGCCCAGTTTCGTGGTGCCTCTGTGAGGGCAGGCCTGCTGCATGGAGGCTTCAGGGTGCTCAGCCCCATGTGGGGCGATACCCCACTGTGCCATTGCTGCCCACGTCCCACCGGACCTGTCCTCTCCCACACACATAGGCTGGGGCTCTGCCGCGAGCTCACGCCGCCGCCCCAGCTGCCCCAGGCCATCCTGTCTGACCTGGCTTCACTCTGGACACTGTCAGTTTTTCTGCTTTCCCTTTGGGGGAACGTCGGCAAGGTGAAAGGAGGCCTTGGAGTTGCACACAGGCCCCACTCAGGTCTTTCTGCCTTCCATGGGGCAGCCTTCCTGTGAGGCCACTGTGCTCAGCCGTCCTCTAGCTGTTTTTCAGGAACTTCAGCTAAAGCCAGGTGTGGAGTGGGCTGGAAGCCAGACAGAGTGAGTGCAGTCAACGGCGGGGATCAGGACTGTGTCCACTGCCAGGACCACACTGCAGTGTGCAGTGGGGGCCGGGAGGCCGCTGGTCCTGGCCTGTGCCGACAGCCAGCCCCGTGGACCCCCGGGCTGTGGTGAGGGTGGGGGGCAGCCAGCCGGTGGCGAGAGGGCCAAGTTGCTGCTGACCTCGAGCTGAAAACCGTGGGTGAGCAGGAAGGAGCTGGCTCCCGTGGAACCTACACTGTTCACTTAATTCCACTGATTCAGACTGTAAAGAGGGAGTGAGTGGGCTTCAGGGAAACCTGCTAGAAATGTTCCCAGTGCGCGTGTTCTCAGTGAAGTCGTGATGGTCACTTAGCTCTGCTGTCTCACCAGCTGCGGGCCCAAGACTGGAGGAGGTGGAAGCCAGGTCAGTCCCAGAAGCCTGCGGGCCCTATGGCTTCCGGCTGCCGCGTGGGGCCTCGGGGGCAGCTCTCCCCTCGGTTTCCCTGCCCAGTGATGTCGGTCATTTTCGTAAATGATTCATGTTCAGCCTGAGTCTTGGTGTGGCCTGGCTCTTCCTAACCCTGTTTTCCCTTTTTTCCTTCCTTCACTGCTCTCCTCCTCCGCCACCTCCAGGACTGCCGCCTTGCTTTATTACTCGAGGTACCTCCTCTCTGCCTGCGTCTGTCCGCGTCCCCTGTCTGGGGCTGGGCCAGTGAGGCCGCAGCCTCTGCTGACTGGCCTTCCTACTTGACCACCATTGGGGTCCCACGAGCTGCCTTTAGACCAGGGGTGTAGGCTTGGCTGGGGGGAGCAGTCCCGTCTCCAGACACTGGCCTAACTCACCCCCAGGTCCTGAGGCTGTTCTGTCTGCTGACACAAGCGAGCCCTGGGTGTTTCTGC